>VZRW01011007.1:472187-583884 GCA_013398125.1 Aegotheles bennettii
TCGGCCCCGCACACCCGGGCGGGCTGCGGGGAGGCTGCGGCTGCCCGAAGCAGCCGGCCCGGCGCGTTCGGGGTCGGGCTGGGTGCGCCGCTTCACTGTGAGCCCCGCACAGCGAGCCCGGGCGCTGCTCGGGGCCAGGCTTCCACTCCCGGTTAAACACCAGTTCCTGGTAACGAGACGGTTTGCGTGGGAATGGGAGCAGGGCTTCCCACGCGGGTCCGCTCCCGCTGCGGCCGCCCCCTGGGACACCGCGAGCCTTCAACAGGAAAATCCCTGGTCCCCCAGGGTGGTGCTGCCCCGGGCAGGAGGAAGCCTGTGCACACCATCAGCCGCGTAATTTGGAAATAATAAGCGACAGAGGTGTTGGTTCCAGCAGAGTTCCCCGGCGCAGTGCTCTGTGCCGGCCCGTCGGGCAGGCTGGTGCCCAGCAGCGCTGCTGCAGGGTTCATTGGCAGCTCGGCAGTTTCACAAACGAAGCAAAACCTCGGAACACCCAGGAACTGCCAGGTACGAGGCTGCCTTACAGCAGCCACCCCCTCTGTAGGGCAGCAGCTCGCAGGCTGAGCTGCTGTGGCAAGGAACAGTACAACAAGGCCCTGCAGAGGCGGGCAGGGGTTCCTACAGCCAGGCTTCATCACCTCACCCCAGCAGAGCTTTCACCGGAAGGTGCAAGAAGAGTCTGGCGGCTGATCTGGTGGGGTTCACTGCCACAGTGTCCAGGCAACCCCAGAAACCCACCCACTGGTGCCTCTCCCCGCTGCCTGTAAATGGGAGATGAAGCGTGGCCATGGGGAGGCTCAGAGTAAAGGCACTCACGTTGGCAACTTTGTCTAGCCATGAGTTACTGGCTATGTAGGGTTAATAACATGAATAATTGTTAATTTCCAGCAAAAAACCTCTGACAGGAATATAGTATCACCTGTAACTGCTGCTATTGGTGACAGTTTTTGTAAATTCCCAACACCCTTTAAAACAGAAGGTACGACAAGATTTTAGTGCTCCAGCACTAAAATATTCCCTTCAGATTACACTTCTCAATCCGAGTTGTGCCTTATAACGAGTGTAAGGAAGCACATGCTGATGAGCCATTGTTAAATGCTGGGTCAAATTTATAAGGTCTTAGGAGGAAATGAGATCTCAGATTTTCATTTGAACACGGTGACTGATGAATCTGCTAGATTCTGAGATGGCTGTGTTACTCACAGGTTGTGGAGCCCCAGTGAGTTATGCAGTTCTTCCCCAAAAGTAACAATAAAATGTTTATAGCACCCAAAAGCATCATATATTGTGTTCAAACCATCTATTTTGTTTGATATTTTCCTCTTAAAAGTCTGCTTCTGATTTTCCTCTTCTCATGTAGGCTAGTAACGCCAGAAACCATGATCTCATTCTTACCCACAAAGTCCAGCTACACCCAGAAGCACAGTGTTAACCCAATTTAAAGCTCCGAAATTTCTATTATGAGCTAGGAAATATGGGGATATAAGCGAGGTTTATATACATGGTTGGACTACACACGGCAGTATAAAAAAGAGCAGAGCAGATTTTAGGATTGCAATGTGTTTGTCTGCGGTTACAAAGGTATAAATATTTAGAAATGACAGAACTATGAAGAAATCACCCTTTAAGTTAATTCCAGTTACATGAGCTATTGTTAGGGAATTATTTTAACTGTAAAATATAAAATATTTTGGCCTTTAGCTATACAGGTGAAGATATTCCAATGGATTCCATTACTGATTTATATTTGTGGTAAGTAGAATGCCTGTTAGTTTGTGAAAGAACATAGGAAAATACAATCCATGAGAGATAAACAGCCCACAAAGGAAAATACAGTTATGGCTGAAAAATCTGCGGTTTTCTTTCCTGCAGCACCTTCCATCTAGAAGTGGGGGATGGCGAACATGCTGGGAGTGCAGGGAAGGCCTGTGCCCATCTGATCTACACCCACCCATGCAAACTCACAGCATCCTGCCTAGGAGACACTGCCAAGCCAAGGCTCTGGGATCAATGCTTTTATTTTTACTGAAATGCTGTGGAATCTTTCCCTGCTAATTCTAGATACTGCTCTGAAATGCTGGTGTATCAAAGGTGCTTACAGGTATGACTCACCTAAGATGATCACTTAAGCAAATGTTTAAATCAATCCCTATTTATGCTCAAAGAAAATTCCACTGAAGACAATGATAGAGTAGCTCATTGCTGTGGGAGTTAGATATAAAGTACTGCATCAGTGCTAGCTTAGACCAGCATGTTTCTTACATCAGAGAAGGTCTGAGTGGAGTTAAAACAGCAAGATCTACACGTTCCCTGGCCCTTCCATTGGAAAGAGATGAGAAATCAAAAAAATATAACTGCTATCTCCTGTTATCTACTGTTACTGCCTGCTTATTCTCCAAGTTCACCTAGATCATGGGTTTAGCCATTACCCGTATTTCCAAATTGAATCTTCAGCTCTCAAGCCAGACCTCCCTCAGCTTTCCTACATCTCATCTAGGATTCATCACAGCAGGTCTGACTGGCTCAGGAGCAGAACTGTTTCCTGCGAGGCAGTGAGAATGACAATGTGCAATCACCGAGTTGCCTAAAACCAAAATGTTTACATAGAGCAAAAGCATTTTAGAGGGAAAAAACATTGGTGTTTTTATCTCTAACCTGTGGACTGGGGGAGATGCATTTCAGATTTTCTCTCTCTGCATTTTTCAAGGCAAATGCAACCAGTAGACACACAAACACCCTCCGTAAGCCCACTGAAAAAGCCCTTTGACACTTTGGTGTCTATCTGGTCATCTGCATCCTAGTTTGGAAAAATAAATTCTGCAGTCCATTCCTGGCATAAGTGCTACCCTCAGTTGTCAAGTGGCTTAACTTGTAGTCACTGAAGTGTACGCTGGGATCTGCTGCCTCTCCCCTGTTTGTACAGCCCCCAGTAAGTCACATAGAAACTCTCATGTTGGACTCTGCCCAACGTCCCTTGTTCCACAACCAAGCATACTCCATCTCTGAATTCATAACATTTTATGTCACCTTCATGTCCAGCACAAAGGAGGTAACATCAGCCACATAAGTTAACCATCACAACCAGTTTCGGTATCTGTTTAAAAATCATACCAAAAGCTGCAGGAACTCCAAAATCAACTGATTGAAGGTCTTGTTGTATTTAAATCTGCATTGGTGCAAGCTAGGACTTTAAAAAGCGTTGGGAAAACTTAACCACATCTTAGGTGCTAGGAGATTAAACCTCAATATGGACTCCAGGTGATTTATTTTTACAATATTGCCTCCATTATTCTGTGCTTGACAGTAGACGAAAGACCAGTTTTAACGGCAGCTCAAATTCTGCTCAAAACTGAAATATCTAGTGACTTTNAAAAGACCAGTTTTAACAGCAGCTCAAATTCTGCTCATTTATACTAACATAAAACTGAAATATCTAGTGACTTTCCACTGCAGATCTATGTCAGACTGAACAGATCCTCTCCTAATACAAACACATTGAAGGATTACATTTGACATTTTCTTGGGGATCCACTTGATCTAGGAGTATGAGTTGCCTTGATCGCAGTGATTTTCACATTTTCACTAGGTCACTTCAGGTACATTTGAAAGGTGTGTTATTTTTGTACACTCCCTCACGCTAGCCCATATTTATGAAGGCATTGACTTTGAATTCTCACTGCAAAATAAATCAGACTGAGGTCAGGCTTATGCTAGCGAAGTTACCTAAGCTTGATCTACACTCACCCACTTGCCTACTCAAGAGAAACCTATACAGCTAAGCCAGCACTCATGATTTATTCATGATGCCTAAATATTTACTTTAAGATCTAATAAAATATTCTGCTTTATATCCCACAGAGGCTAAGCCTTCCCTGCCAAGAAGCTGAGAGTAGCGGCTTTGGTTTGACTTGGAGTAAGTTGTCCCATTACAAAGCCATACTGGCATACGGAAAGGTGCAGTACTCTGTGTTCACCTGGGACTTCTGAGAGCCTTGATTTGGTTCCCAGCACTGCAGCCTGTCCCTTTCTTACTCTTTCCAAGTACTTGCAGAATGCAGGCATGAAGGGACTAAGCCTTTAGACAGTTTAGCCTGCATCCCCATGGTTAGCAAAAGGGAGAGCAAGCAGCGCTTAGGCTTAGCCCTTACACCTGTATGATGGGATGGGTCCACTAGCTTGGGCATAAATTACTAACAGACATCTGGGTTCAAGATTTATGTATTTGCAGTTAGAAATCAGATGAAGAGCAACATCTGAGTTAATACTGATGTGAGGACAAACTCAGGTATAGTGAGAGTACAGCTTATTACAGGAAGCCTCCCATAAGAAAACAGCAGTAGGAAACATGTAAACCACATACCACCTCTGCCACCAAAACCTCAATTAAATACTTATCTCAAAGCCTAATAAATAAATAGTAGCTTTATTAGGCAGAGGGAGTCTAAGGGCTTCTCAGCACAGAAGCTACACTAATTTGCTATGAACTAGTATAGTTAACCAAAGCAGTAAAAAAAAAAAATCCACTTTAAATGCTTGCACACTCTAAGAAATATTTCAATAAAAGCACCTTAAATAAAGTTTTACAACTCACAACTAAGAAAAATGAGTGTATTACTTTGTTTCTCAAGGATAAGCTCCCTGTTCCTTGAAATAGGTTGAAACAAACCACTTACCTTGTTTATTCCAATCTAGATTTTTTATTTTCTGCTCCCTTAGGAAGAGCAGACATGCGATGCTCTCATTTGCTTTGTGACACATGTGTGTGTCCAACATACCAAGTGAATGGTGAGGAGTCAGAACTGATAGGACTTAGCAGCTGGCCTGTAACATCCGTGCTCAGACCTATAGTGAGGTGTAGAACAGGAGTTTCTAAACTTACTTTGCTCATCCATTGCTGTTGCAGCATCACTAGCAGTTCCCAGCCACACACATTTGCACAGAGTGGCAGCACTCACACACCGTTTTCCTGTGGTACTTGTACTCCTAGTTGGAAACCCATAGCAGTTTGAAAGCACTGGTATAAAGACTCTATGGCTTCAGTACTGTTGCTCTAGGTTAGTTACAACACCACAGAGCTCTCACAGCCAGATCATTGCTCCCCGAGTACAACACAGTTCCATTTCAGCCAGGGAAGCAGGTACTAAAGATGCCAAAATCTATCAGACCCGGCAAGCCTGGTTCTGATTTCAGGCTCTTGCACTATTTTATAGGTCCACTGGAAAGGTCTGCTGTTTGAAAGCTACCAAAGACAGTCTCTGAAACCTTGGCAGGAATCAAAACAGTGAAGTCACTAACAGCTGTCCTAAACAAATGAAAGTCCAACTTCAGCAGCTACAGGGAACAAATTTGAGAACTACACCTTCACCGACCATGTGGTTATGATATCATCCCACACACTCTTCTCATGTGGATGCTGTGGATCTAAACATCTGTGTCTTAGCAGGAGGTCAGCATATGACTGGTAAGACAGAACCAGTTACCTAATGCTTGCCTTTTCTCTCTTGCAAAGGGAAGATGGCTGAAGTAGATCCACCCCACAAGCCCCCATTTGCAGCTTGCTGCTTCAGGACTTGTGGACAGGTATAAGCAAAAACTGAACTTACCAAACCTGCACATACAGTAATTGCAGATGGCAGACCCAAATGTCTGTCAGGACCTTGAAACACTGGAAAGACCTTAGCTGATCTCTCAAAATATATGAATGCCTACAAGTTTAAGCAGGGAGTTGGGACTGCAGCTGAAGCATATATAGTTTCTAAGGTATTAATACATCTAAGAGAGGAGTTTGGGGGTCCACAGAGAAGGCACAAGGTGCCAGCTGCTCCTTATTCAAGCTCTTTTTTTCCTACTTGCACTGCAACAGCTGCAAGATGTTGCTATCTGGGCCTGCTGGAAAGGACAGGCCTATTTGTTGGTGGCATATTATTAGCATTATTACCCATTTGTATATGGGGATTAAATAAACGTAAGGGGAGCTTGACTTCTACAAGATTTCACTTCCCCTTGACTCTCTCTCATGCAGCAGCTGTCCACTACGACATGCCTGTTAGCAGGAAACAAGTGTGACCCTTTCAGCCTGGCTCTGCAAAACCCCTCAACACAATGCTAACACTAGGATTCTGGTTGGGACTTAGTGTGACACGTATCTAGAAACATCAAGATGGTACTCTCCTCGTGGAAGGAAGTTGGTACAGCCAGCAACATCTGCATGCTGACTCCATCCATACATGTAACAGGTGTCTCGACAGTCAGAAAATTGTGCTGGAATAATTTCTGTATGAACAGCTTAGTAACTCTCTGCAGTGACCTGAAACTTAAGATTGGCTTCTGGCCAACCTTGCTGGCATGGAGTTTTTGTGTCATATAGATTAATCTAAATATTATTGGAAATAAAATGTTATTTTATTTTTATGCTCATCAGTAAATGCTACAATGCAGGAGGAAGATCCTTGTCTCTTTGCCATTGGGACTTACATAAATGTATAAATGTCCTGTTAACACATGCAGTGTTTCTTAATGTTTTATACCATTGTTTCCTTGATCTTGATCAAAAAACTGACAACTCAGTTTAGAAATTGCATTCTAAAGCAAATGTGTTTACAGGAGTTTGACTTGGATGTCTGTGTGATCCTCCTGGGAGAGAACTAATTAGAACAGGCATTCGTCCTTCATTGCTGATGTAACATAAATGGTGAACAAAGCAGAGGTGCTAAAGTTCATGAGAACTGAGATATACACACAAAAGTAACTAATCACTTTCCCATTTAAGCCCCAAATTAAGAAGCTATGTAATGAAGTGAATAAACTGAAAGCTATAATAAAATAAACGGGCTATATACCAATCACATGCTTAGAGATGTGCAGCTAAACTGGAAATGTGCACAGATCAGCTCTTTGAAGGCTTTTAGACAGAAGTCAACCACCTGAAAAGCATGAGGAATTTGAAGTGTACTGCTTAATAGATTTTTTTAAAAAAGAAATTGACTGGCAAAGCCAAGCTGTGGATAATCACAGCCTCTGTCTTGCATCCACAGGATCAGCCCTTTCTATTATACATCTTCTATAAGGAATGCAGCAGAAGAGCTGTAGACTCGACCAACAAAAGTGCGAACGCTTTCTGAACAAATGAAAACTGCTGGTTTAAAACTCACCTAATGTGAAAAACAGTGCAGAAATACCTCACTCCACCCATTCCACAATATTTGAGCACCGTAAAATTAGCTCAGTGGTAAAGGAAATGGGAAGAAGTTTGTATTCCAGCTGCCTCCGTAGTAGGAGCTGCACGTCCGAGAGCCAAGAGATGCAGGGCTTTGCCATATGCCTGTGCTTGTGGGTGCCCAACGCTGGACATGGCTCTCGGCCGGGCTCCAGGCACTGCCAGACCTGATGGCACTACAAGCCAAGAGGATCTTCCACAGTTGGTTTTATCACAGCAATTGTGATTGTCAGCATCTTATCAAAACAGTCTTTATAAAAGATAGCAAGTGAACATGTTAGAGTATGAGAAAAAGGAATTTCATGAAGACTGCAAGACCAAAATTAAGTCTACAACATAAAGCTACTGTAAAAGGAGCTCAGAGTCTTAAATATTTTTAGGTCACAGCAACAAGACGATTGGGAGAAAAGGCTGAAATACCACCAGGCAAACAAGTTCTGGGTTAAAATGAAAACAGTGGGGCCAATGAAGTGTACTGGGGCTGTAGTGTGAGGTTGCTTTCCCAGATTGAATTTCAGGTTCACTTTTCTGGGCTGTTCATTCCTAGGTGGCACTTCAATCCCTTTTTGAACCTTGCCACAGGGCAACTTACCAGAGAGATAAGACCAATGATCTACCCAAACTGTACCTGACTTCAAAGTTGCATCTACCAGAGTAGATCATGAGTTAAGCCTGATACAGGCACGTAAGGGAAATAACTGTAGACTGAGGGCTTATGTATTTCAAGCTTAAACTACTTAAGGCATTATACATAGTGTATGAATCTCTTAATTCTTTTTTTCATTTCTAAACTGAGCATCAGTAATACCTGGTGGCACAGAGTTTTCTACCTATTCAATTTTTATATAAATAAAAAGTCCTAGAAACAAGCTTAATACCTACAACTGCAGTACACTGGCATTACAGTTAGTTGGTATGAAGGACTCATAAAAACAACAAGAGGAAAAGTGAAAGAAATTTGAGCTTACTAGTCTATGCATAGCAGAAATAGAGAATTAAATTTTTAAACAGCATAAATATGTATTATTTTATTCCAGTGGAAACACAGAAGTCCCAACTACTCTTTCACTGTGTCTCACAAGCCAGGTAAGCATAAAACTCTGTATGGTTAAAAAAAGCAACAGAGCTACACTGAACTTGTGCTGAATTTTGTCCTAGATTTGACTCCCAGACACTAACAATTTCAGTTAACTGATTCCTCCCTCTGTCACTGCAGTTCACCCGTTGCCATACTTTCATTTAAAAATGTTTATTGCAATAAAAAAAAAATCCTGCCTCATTCTCCTTTGTCAGGAGAAAGGAAGGTCACAACCAACAACTATTTGCAGCCAGAATTACTGTAGAGAATTCCACATCATTCCCCAAGAGGATGCAGTGGTACCTTCTTTATTTTACCACTTTCTAACCACTGGATGATGCTGGATGGAAACAGGAGAAATTCCAAGACTGTTTCAGTCCTGCCAATTCATGTGTGCTTTAAAGAAAAACACAGAGCATGTGCACTCTGCTGTAGGAAAGCCAACAACATATTTCCTGCAAAATATATATCACAGAAAAGGAAAGAAACTGAATGCAGAGACAGCAACTTTCTGTTAATTTTCTAAGTTTTAATATCTCCCTCTGATACATCCATTGTACAGTTGTTAAAACAATTGCATTTTTAATATGAGTAAGGCCTTTTATTTAGCCTTTTTATGTCTCTTTTTTTCCCCTCCAAGTTGGTAAAGTTTAGTTTATCACCAATTCACTTCCTTACATACACTGCAGAAAGGATTAAAATATTTGTTAGAGGGTACCTTCCCAAGGCTTTGTTACAGACAGTGCAGTGGGTCTATATCTTCTGCAGGCTGCTGTAATACAAGATGCTTCTCCCTGCCATTTTCTCAGGTGGAGCTAATGTGCACGTACTGTACTCTGTGATGAAAACCCAACTCTAATGTTGCTTTCCTTAATTAGAGGAATATTAATTTGTAGTGAAAGGAAATGACACCTTCTTGCTTAAAAAGTGTTACAGGAATATTCTTAGTTAAAAATAGAAAGGACTGAATTTATGAAAATGTGGAACATTGTTTTTCAAGAGCAATGGCTATTTCAAACTTAATTTCCTAGATTTCATGAGAATTTTCATGAAAAGGCTACTGAAGCTAGAGGTGAGAGATCATTTTATCTAACACTGGTTGAAACAGATACAAGTATCTGTTTCACAGAAACATAGCTGTGTCTTTGATTAGACATGGACAAGATAGGGTTTAAGCACTTCCCAATAGTACATAAGATTCTCTAGTGGACCAGACTTAAACTTAAGGGAAAGGTATGCTGCCTAAGAAATGGAAGAAGAAAAATTTCTTTTCCTATCCAGAATATTAAAGCTTTCCACATATCTCTAATTTTGGTAACCTCTTGGAAAACAGCTTTTGAGACCACTGAGATAAGAATCTTTAAACAGACTGTCTAATACTGCTCTTACAGTGGAAATAGCCTTGAATAAAAGCAGTTCACACAGGCTAGATACTATTTAAAATATAAGTATTATTCTTTCTAGTTTGTGCTTGGCAGTATAGAGAAATGTATTACAATAGTTCCCAGTGTGGACACTCTTTGATAATAAAAGTGATTTATTTTGAAATAATCAGTTTGTTTCAAATGCAGAATAGTTTGTTTTGCTATAACTCCCCCCTCCCCCCCCAGCTATTTTTCTAAAGCCATGTCCATACAGAGAACAATTGTGGAAATCATACTGTGGTCATTTACTGCCTATATAGACATGACATTAGCTTATTTAGGAATTGGAAGAGATTACAAAAGTGCTCCCTTTGTGGGGAGAGCCACTTATGAGTGACCCATCTTCTGTTTTAAGGAGTGTAGCCTAGAGTTTGGGACTTTGTGTCAGTGTTAAACTATTGCATCAGTTCAGAAAAGAGACCATCAGTTGGCTAGATATTTGCATTATTAAACATTGAAATGCAAAATAACAGGCAAAATTAGGGCTGTTGAAAAGCAAAAGCCAAGCTGGATAATTGGCATGCATCGGAGCATTTTAATTCAGAACTTCCTCTGCTCTTGATGCTTGCTTGCCAGGTTAACAGTGAACTTTTTCTTGAGGGAAGAGGGTATAGGAAGGAAGGGGTTTAAACTTTGTCCATGATTGAGAAATGGAAATTGGAAAAATATATGTTGCATTGAAGCAAAGGCTGTAACAATGCAGTACAAGTGCACTTGTCTATGGCACCCCTTGGAGGAATACATGGATTTTGCTGCTAACTACTGTTGCCACCTAGGAAAAGAACCTGAACGTCCTCAGTGAAGCAGAAACCAAAAGAGGTGGTGAGTACTTCATTATTGTTCTTCAGATAATCCAGGAAAACATACTAGAAAAAAATCTACCTCATTCCTGGACATAAATCCTACAGAAGGTTTTACATTGGTTTTGCAGAAACTTGAGTAGACTGTAATTAGCACTTTACTCTCCGTAGCTTAAAGGAGCAAATAATTGTCTGCTGATAAGGTCAAGCCTCTGTACACTGTTTTTTTGCCATTGAACTGGCAAGAATTCCTTTAGATATTTTCAAGAGAGTCAACAATTCCATATGCAAAATTCTAGAGACCATATGAGAAATGGATATGCAACAAGCTGGTCAGCACACCGCTTCGTTTTGAATACACAAGAAATTCTGATCAGCAGAGACTGAAAAGTGTGCGCTGATTTGTTATCACAGCTTTTTATGCAGCCATGCAAAAAATAGGTGAAATAACTTAGTACATTCCAGCCTTCAATTGTCTGCATGAAGCATGCAAGGTCACAGTTGACACACACTTACAGATAAAGTGCCAAAGTGGATTGACTCCAGCAGCACAGCCTTAGCAGCAGCTGTAAGCCCTGGACTGAGAGTGTCTGAGGTCTTTTGCCAACACAACCTCTGACAAAGATGCTCAGCTCTAGAAAAAGTAGCTAAAAGTGCACATATTCCAGCAACAGACCAACAACAACAGCTTGGAATCAACAAAACAGATGTGGTCTCTTTGCCAACAGTATCAGTTATACCACAAAAATTCCACCTTTAGTAACATACGTGTAGGCACAGTGGGAGCCTGAGTAAATGAGTGCCTCTGACTTGACAGCAATGCTCAGAGCAGATTTTACAGTGATTGTACTGAAAACAGCTGTGGAAGGCTAGTTCTGAGGCACAGATTGGCCTAGCAGCAGTCAGAGGACAGCAGATGCACGTATTGACCAGCAGCGTTTTCTGGCAGTAGCCACAGGAGGAAGATGGTCCCCTTGCACTGCTGAACTGCAAGATGCTGCAGAGAGGAAGGTCAAAATAGGAAAAGCAAAATATTTTTTCATTATCTCCCCTCTTCAGTCCCGCAAGGCTATTTACTAGAAATGGCTGTCATTCTGGGGAAGGGTCTGCTGCAAGAAACAACACACAACTGACCGGTAGGAATAGCCGTTACAGTTCCCATATGCAGCTGCCTGTCTCACAGTTCCCTTAGATTTTTAAGAGGCATGAGCTGAACTGTAATGTGTTACAGGATGGGAAACTGGCATTGATTTTAGCTTTCTCTATTATGTTAGCTATAATTTGTGATGGTCTGGCTTTTCAAATAACTGAGCCTTCCTGCACTGGGGTGGAACAGGAACCTCTGTGGAAAAGATAATGTGGGCAAGCTGAGAGTAGAAATTATCAGATCTCTCCCGAGGTCGGTCACCCCCCTAAGAATTATAGCCCCAGAAGACAAACCTAAAAAGTACAGTCATTTGTCTCTAGTGAAAAAGAATTCAGACACAACTTTTGTGGCATGTTGGAGAAAAGAGGTGGGAAGGAAAATGAGCACTGTCCTTCCACCTCAAGTAATATGTGGAGGGCAAAAAGCAGGATCTTGGTCCTCGATGCCAGCCTCCACGAGAAGAACAACTTGTGCCTGTTCTGTACCACTCTGTCCTCGGATCAAGATGAGGATATTGATGCCCTGCAACACATTTCCCTTCTCACAGTACTTTCGAGGCAGATAGCTACACATTAAACCATAAAAAGATCTTGCTGCAGATGTACATACTAACAGTTCTCAGCAGTAAACTTCATCATGTGCTTTGTAAAAAATACAACTTGAGTAATGCGCATATAAAAACATTTCAAATGTGTTGATATGAGTGTGCAACCACTAATAAGTGATTGAAATCCTGTTTTCTGAAATGGCTATAGAAAAACATTTGTTCCTGAGAACAATCTATTATCAGTGGCTTACGACCTTGGCTAAAGAATGACAGAGTAACAGACAGGGAAGTTTTGAGAAAGTATCATATGCTAAAAAATATTTGAACTAAAGCCATATCACAGCGTACTGCCATATCCTGCATGACTCCCTTTCTCGCACTGTGGTATGTTTGGTTATCACTGGAGCTTGTGCTCTTAAGTTTACTAACTCAGGGTAAATTCTAAGAACTTCAGGCCATGAGGAGGCATGATCTTTACCTACAATGTTTAGTCTGAACAGCTGCCTAAGTCCCAGAATTTGTGCCACCTTGCCCTAGTCCTACACAAATCACAAGCCCTCACTCCCTTCACTATAGGAGCTGTGTGAATGGAAAACGCAGGCTTATCTTTAGGCACTTGAATATCCAGCTTTGTCATACTTCTGTCTTCCTACAAAGACTATAATGGGGATAACAAGGGGAAAGTTAGTATTTAATGTTTTCCTGCAAACAAATACCTCTAAACAGCCAAAGCTGTTACTGTAGTCAAAAAACAGTAAAATAATCCAGTCCACTGAAATTTGAGCTCATCCCATCTTTTGAGTTGGCAGCTAACATAATTCACTGAAGAAAGAGACAGTGGAAGATTCTCAGGGGTCACTTGAAGAAAAGAATTAACCCCAGTGAAATCAGAGTTTGATCTGTGCCAAAACCTAAACTGAATGCACATGAAATTTAGGCTATGAATTCTATACATTGCCCTGATCTTCACAGCATAGGAACTAAAACGTTAGAGTCAAACGCTCTCTGTTCTGCTGTTGTTGATAAGAAATTTATTTTTCCTCTGTCTAATTGAGATGCAACAAGCTTGTTTCCCCTTTCAGCTCTTAATATTATTATACCAACCATCTTTATTCCTGAAAAAGAAAATGAAGTTATCCCAAATTATCAGATCTGTGTGGATATAGGCAAAAAAAATCAAACCATGTTTATGTTAAGCAGCTTGGCAATCATATAATTTCAGCAAATTTATTTTTTATTTTTTCTTTCTTTATAAGTAGTAAGGCTTCACTCCTTAAAATCTCATCATCTTTTATCTTGTTCTACATTCTCTTCAACTCTACCACTTAAAAGAACAGAGTTCTCTTGTTATCTGGTGTTTTGTATCACTACTCATTTTTAACAGTGCATCCTGCTGATACATTAAGCTGAGATCATGAATCAGTTAATTTTCTATCTGAATATTCTTAGCATTTTCCTAGCAGATCATCTGACTTTAGACACTGGTCTAAGTCACTGATATCAAGTTTTTATATATTGCTTATTTTTAATGTGTTTTGTATTTCATTACAATTATAAGCCCTCCTGCCATAGACCTCAAATAAAGATGTCATGCTGATACTACACGTAAATGCATTTAATTGTTTCAAAATATTATGTATCATTGGGAAAACTGAACACTTAACAAGCTATTGTGCCAGGTACTCATCACATTGGATCCCTGGGCCCATAAGCTTTCCTCAGTTGCTATAGGTTGTGTCGCTAACTTCTTCCTTAAACTCTCTGTTGAACATCCTGGGCACAACTCTTTCCCTTACATTCACAGAAATAAGACCCTGCTGCCTAGGTTGTACTCTGGCACTCTCAAGCAGCCCAAGAACTTCATTTTCCAGGGCTCTAACCCTGTGAGCACTTAGGGCTTTTTGTCAACCTCTTCAAGGAACATATGTTGAGCAAAGCAAAAGGGCACCCAAGATGTGAGAAAGGTACAAAATACCACCACATTCACGTACTTAAATCTGTATAGCTAACTTGTCACTAGCTGCTTGCATCATTTACACACAGCTACTTCCTTCCTGCTCTTCAGTATTCCCTGCTTTGAAGAGTCAGGCCCCTATTGTAAGTGAGCATTGCATCTCCTCTCAATAATGGAAACTCGTATCTCTATGCCACCATTTTTTTCCAAGCTTTTGCTAATCAAACAGTACTGCTTTACCATGAACATGTGACTCTCATCCCTCTCTGCACAGACATGCTCTGTCTGTAACTGATTTTTTTGATCCCAGTTCTTTATAGTTACAATACCCAGATAACCTTTCAACCTTGCTTGGATATTGTCAATTTACCAAACTCCATTCTCCGTGTTGCATTCCCTCCATTCTGGCATCTGACTGCTTTAGTTGAGCCTCAGTGACTTCTTGTTCACTTTGAAAGGGAATCAGTCTCAGTTTGGCCTTTTAGCAGTGTTTTGATGAATGGAATATGACTTGCATTTCACACTTAATGCAATTTAGGAGGCAGCAGTTTGAGATATTAGAAAACTTGGCAATAAAATGCCAATTAGCTGTGACTTAACACAGTGTATTAGCACAGTGCTTGAAATACCCAATGTTCTCTTACTATTCCCTATTATTGAATTGTATCTGTTTAGTCCCATTATGCCCTCTTGATAAAGAGATTATGCAGTCATTTCCTTGCCTGTCTACTCAGGTGGATTTTACAGGCTCTTCTGAGCTCCACACTGCTGTAACCAGCTGCCAGATACCAAAACCAGCTCATTTAAAGCAAACTCTGCTATATCTATGTTGTAGGTATACTGCAGCACAACAGCTATGAATGAAGCTGAGGCATATCTCTTAATGAAAGAAAGTTGCAACAAGGGAAATTCCAGTTGGATATTATAAAATATTGAAAAGAACGTGGAGAAATACTGGAACAGGCTGGGGGTTGTGGAATCTCCAACCTTGGAGATACACAAAACTTGACCGGACTGACTCTGAACAAACAGATCTAACTCTGAGGTGGGCCCTGCTTTGGGCAGGAGGTTAAACTGGATGACCTCCAAAGGTCCCTTCCAGCCCAAATTATATGACTCTATTGTTAAAATAGTATAAACCTACCAGGCAGACAGTTATATGATTTTTTTTCTTACTTGCCTGTCTTTTGAAAATGTTTTCAACTAAAATATAGTGGAGTAGGAGAGTTTTAGTCTCTCTATTTAGACATCCGCATCAACATCTGGAGTTTCTGTTTTCACTATATCATAAACTTAGGTGTCTGAACAGAGATGTTGCCAACTGCTGCTGAGATACATCAACAGCCTAAAGCAGATGGGAAAAATACGCCACCTTTCCCCCATACTTAACAGTTATATTTCAGACTACATCTAGAACACCATCAATTTAAAATTGTACCTGATGTTACAACAGCCTGAAGTACAACTATAGCCAAGGCCCTTTACATGGAATATGGAAAAGGCCCTTCAGGAGACACTAGAGACAAAGACATGGCCATGATATTCCTAAGTACTAAGTGAAACCAAATCGTCGTTCTTCCTTTTTATTACATTTCCACAGATAAAACAGCCAGTGCAAAACAACCTTCTCCTTGGCTGTAGTGCCCCATTTCTGTGGGCTGCCTCTGTCCCTAAAGAGTAGCTCACACAACACCGAGACGCTTCTCTGTTTGTAAATTCACACTCATGTTGTTATAATTCCCTTCTTCTATTCTCCTCTTCCTCTAACTCACCCTATTGCTCAAACTGTCCTTGTATATGTTTTGCATCAATCTTCCCCACTTGATGTTACTTTAATAGTAGCATTTAGAGATAAAGCCTTGGAGCAGTACTGCAATGTACTGTACAGCAGATGGATACCCAGGGACAGGTACTGGCGCAGTGTGCTTGTGGACTTTCTAGAAAAAAAAGCGCAAGGCAAGTGCTGGTTGTACTCTCTAACTAGCTAGTAATATTAGTACAATTGTTAAGGCTTAACAACAGTTCTGTAATTAAGCCTCAAAATTTCAGCTAGCCACCTAGAAAACATGGAATATACATTTAGTTATTATCTAACATTCAAGTGTTTGACTTCTTATCCTTACTAATATTTTTCATTGGGCACGCACACAGCTACACAAGAGATCTCTTTACCAATTACATGATATCATACATTCCAGTATATATGCCATACTGTCCAGAAAAATTCTGAAATAATATCCAAAGACCTCAGTGTAGAAAGTCTGTGGTGTTCTTATTCAAAAGTTCCAAATTAACTTTGCTCTTATTCTACTTTTCATCAGAATTAGAGTGCATCTCTTCCCTTAGGAAACTGCAGGAGCTATGAAGACAGATATGTGACTCGATGTCTTGAAGCACTATGCAAAGGCTTCATACAATATTTGTCAATAAGAAAACAACTCTCAAAACATCCTGTGCAGCTACTGTCTATGTTTGTATTGCTCTTAAAAACTGGTCTGGGAACAATTATGTGAGTGATTTGGTTTTGATGTGCAGTCCATTTATCCTTGTCTGGCCATCATTCTGACTGCCACAGTCTGGTTCCTGGGTGAGCTCCTGGCTGAGCTACTGACTACCTTCAGTGACCCTGGGCCTGGAGGTCCCTAGCACACTGCTACTTGTTGGTCATTCCTCAGGTTTTGCTGCCTGAAGAGGAAACAAATCTAGCCTCAAGAGTCTAAGCAAAAAACCCAAAAAATTAAATTACTCAATGGCTGAGTAGATTCATGCAGCTGTTCCCAATTGTCAGTCTTCTCTCCCGAGCATCTTCCATGGGTTTGTGGGCTTGATTAGCTGTTGTTAAGAGTACCAGTAACATCAGCATCATCAGTAAGAGAGCATCAATAATGTTGCCCATGTATTATCTCTTGAGTCTGACCTGTAAGAATTTCTTTCTTACTGCAAGAACTTTGCAAAAATGCTTCTTAAAATCATTAGCCTTAGCTTCTTTGTGAGTAAGACTCCAGGTCAACAGCTGCCTCAGAAAGTGAAAATTAATATGCTTAAACAAAGTAGTAAATGACATCAGATGCAAGTGCCAAATTCTCTTTACTATTACCACATATTATGAATCAGCTGCCCAGCAGTATACAAGACATGAATCCAAATCAGGAACCCAGAAGTCATGTTCTGCTTTCATAACAGGCAGAGGTCAGTTATCTCACTAAATCTGGGCTCCCTCACACTGAGTGCTACAGAAAAATGTTTCCAACAGGTTTTAAACACTAAGAGAATACAAGATGAGGCTAGCCTGCTAAATCCCTCTAGGGCTACAAATTCAGAGAGTCATACTTCCTTTCCCTTTGACATTAGAGAATTAGTATCTATTTGACACCAAAATAAGACAAAAGTTTGTTTAACCCACAAACTAAAATACCCAACAGAATTAGCTATAACTGTGCCCCATATAAGTTTTACTTCCACTTGGTATAGGTTTGTGAGTTTAGCAATTACATATATTGCACTGCTGGTCAAAAATGCTTGAAATAATACAGATTCTGGGCCCAAAAATATATCACAGAAATTTGTTTAAAAAAATGCAAATTAGGAATGCAGATTTTTGCACCTGGAGCTCATCAATTCTGGGATGCCAGACAGACTTCAGTATTACCTGGATTACTAGGAAAACTTTACAGGATTTGAATATTTTAATTCATTGTGAATCTTGAAGAAATACAAATGAAATTTATCAGTACTGTGAATGTTAGTATTTTGGTTTTGGACATATGAAAGATGCAAATACTATTAATAATATTGAGAAAGATTTTTAAGTGCTTTTCTTCAGATGAGCAGATTTATAGAAAAGTGTGTCTATGTGTGTTTGTGTAAAATATTCCCACTGTCCTTGAAACAATCAAATTAATGTAATAAAAAAGAGGAGCATACTTGTAATTTTGAGTACAGCAAAGGCTTTGCAATTCTGCAACTTGGTTACAGTGCTGCCTTCAGCAAGTAATTTAATCTCTTCCCCTTTTTAGTTTTCCTATTGAAAAATAGGAATAGCTTACCTCAAAAACATGTTGCAAGCAATATCAAGAAGAAATTTTAACACAATTATTGAGGTAGGTAAGGCACTGTCAGTATATACTAAAACATGCTCACAGCGAGGGGTGCTTTGACAACCTGGCAATCGTGACATTGAAGATTCAGCATTGCTAATATAGTGAGATTAGAAAGGTCATACCATGGTAAACTGGCACTATTTTTGTGTTTGGCATCAGGAAAGATGGCCTCCAGAGCACAGTTGCCTAGCTGAATATTGATTTGGTTTCTCTGATTACAAACAGAAGATGAACTGATTAGAAAACAACTAGTAAATCCATATGAAAGGGTGTCTTTTTTCTCTTTTTTCTTCTTGGCCAGTTAACTTGAGGTGGCATGAATGAATTTGACTAACTTTGCCACTGACTTGCAAAAGCAGGCAACAAGACCATAAGTGATCCTTGCTGATTCAACTATGAATGGTAAAAATAAAAATCTTTACTCATTCTATTTTTTAAGCATGAAAACCTCTGCCATTTTTAGTTGACTTACAAAGGAATAAGAAAATCCTAGGTATGGCTCCTCAAGAAAATTGCCCCTTATTACATCTGACCTTTGCTTAATGCAGTCTGTCCCTTTAATCACTCACTTAAACACTAACATAACAGTCTAATGGAAAAGTTGCCACGGAGTCTCAATAACTGCAAGATCTGAAAAAGAGCCTAGTAATGATGAAGACTAAGAAAAGATTTGCTTTTAAATTTTATCACCAGGAACTAATGTTAGTGCTATTCCACTCACAGTTTGTATGTACTCCTATGCTACATGAACACCTTCTGTGGACAAATCACACTCTTTTTGCTCTGTGAACAGTAGAACTAAAAGAGCCGGGGTTTGTACAGATTTGTACACGATGTTCCTGAGTTCACCCCCTGCTACACAACTCCCCTGTTTTTACCTTGCTCCCAATTCTAACTGCCTCCCATCCCATCCTGTATCTGCAGTTATACAACATTCCAGCTATACCAGGAATGACTCATCTTCTCTAACTACTATATGTATCAGAAAAGATAAGAATATGTGTGCATATATCTATATATAACTGTATATATCAGAATATTTAATATTCTATTTAAGAATCTGCATATACCAGACTGTTAGAATTCAACCTACTGAGCTTTCTCACAGAAGTTGGTAGCTTGTCTCTTTCCTATATACAGCTAAAGATTTTTGACAAAACTTGTAGGAACTTCATGTCTTTGGAAATACCATTCATCTATAAAAGGTAACTGAAATTGCAAGGAAAGCAAGAATAGAGGCAAAATGGGACAGTCTAATGTTAAAAAACATGGCATAGAAACACACGTAACATAGCTGGTTTATTCTGCTGTTTTGGCTCAAAACAGACACAAACTCAGACAAACCAGTTTGGTACAAGACGATGTTGCAGTTGCCTCTTATCACTAGGCCATAAATGCTATGTGCTATTACCAAGATATTTGCAACCAATTTTTTCTTTAACTTGAAGAAGTGCTAAGTTCTACAGCTACAACTGAGATAAGGAGGGGCAACTGAAATCCTTGGGTTACTACATGAAGTAGCTATTAGTAGCTAGCACTCAATCCTTTTACTTCCTTCGTCAGCGAGCATTTAGACATTATTTTATTAGAGTTGTCTTGGAAGGAGGTGGTGTTTGTCAAGAGGATTTTAACCAGAACTGAAAACGTAGCCTGAGGTGAACAAACCAAACATTTTAGCATGCTAAGTTTGCTGCTGTATATCTTCAGATACTTCTGGGGAAGCTTGAGAGGCATAGCAGTAACTATGACCTCTGCAGTAAAGACTTCATTGAACATATTGAACTTGTGATGCTCTGAGGTACCGGTGTGAAAGCACATCATCACTATTAAATGTTTTCTGTTAGATTTCTGGTTGAAGCAAGAATAGCATTACTTTGGATATTTATTGGAGTTGTAAGAGCAACGGCAGAATACAGAAGTGGTAATATTTTTGTAAGAATGAGAAAGAAGAAAGGGAGGCATAAGATTCAATAACTGACGTCCCTGCTTTCAAACATTTGGGAGTGTGAGATGCGTCCTGAAATTTTGTTAAATTTAGTTTTTTCTTAAGCTTTGTTTGCTAACAATTCTTGAAAAGGAATTCAAATGTGAACCCTTTACAAGGAACTTCTCAGTATATCAGAAACTAAGGCTTGTTTTGGTTAATCTACATCTCCTTCCACTTTATCAACATTCAAGTCTGGACTGCTGATGGTTAATCTACACCAAATGTTCATATTTCATGAGTGTAGCAGAGAAATATACAACTCCTTTATGGAAAAAGAAATAAACAACAAAACCCAAACAGAAAACATTGCAGCTAGTGCAAATAGAACTGAAAGTCATTATCTCAAATCCTCACAGGGACAGTAAACTGTAGGACTACAGGTGGCAAGGAATACCGCGATGATGTTTGCAACTTTGTTTACATTGTTCTTGGGAAAATGTCTTTGGTTTGCCAAAGGGTTCAGTTTTATGAGATATGGCATGAGTTTTACCTCAAAGGGCTGCTATAAGGTACTGGATTGCAGAAATTAGATATACTTATAGAATGAATGATCTTGGCCTAGTTCTGCAGCCTTGAACCTCCAGTGACAGCCTTTATGGAGCAGTTCTTGCTTTCTCGTGGGAAAGTTCTGGGCTTTTAATCTCTTCAATGTATTTTCATCCATGAGATTGCCTCATTGCTGAGTTTTGAGGCTTTCCGGGGTAGGCAGAACACTGAACTACAGACCACATACGCAGATCTACTTCTATCCTAGTACTGGGATTACCTTCCACAGCTGAACACAGAATACAAACATTAAATGTTTGGTCCCGTTCTCTCTCCCTCCAAAGCACATAGCTTCATTCATGGCAATTCTGTACATCTGCCTGAACCCTGCAGACACATGGAAGAAGCATTTCTGAAACCCAGTATGGGATTTAACATTAAGAGACAAATAGCTTTGTGTGTGTAAGCAGTGAAAATTGGCAGCAGGCAGTGTCTGAGGAGCCAAGAAAATAAATGTTTCATAGCTACCTATTCTTCCCCTCCTTCTTATCTTACAGACTTTCAGTGACTCTGGATGTTCTGCAGTGTAAGTGATTAGCTGGAAGTCCCAAATCCAGCATCTGAGAAGGAAAATATTAAAATTGCTTACATGTTCTTTCATCATTCAAGCAGCTTGCTCTCGTACTTGCTGTGGAGCCCAAGTGGTGCTCACCAAATCATATAACTCTATTAGCTGACCATGCATGTCACAATACATTTGAAATGCCCTACTAACTGCCAGACTGTGTGGCTTACGCCGTCTCTTCAAATCGACTTCTGCAACTATTCTCTCAGGATGTAAGTAAAGGTGTAAGTTTATAAACTGCTCCAGACTTTCAAAGTTGTAGCACAGGTTAGTAAAACTCAAATAAATCTGCTTGCTATAGCTGCTACCCAGAAAGTAGCTACTCTTTACAGTCTGAAAATCTTGAGGGCAAACAGCCATGAGCAACAGCAAAGTCGTTTGATGAAGCCTACAGGAAGTGGGATTGGTATTTGGGTACAATGCCTTCCCTCTCTTCCTTCAGAGATGGAAGACCTGTGCTGCCTCCCTGCTATGAAGCACTGTGATCACTTGTGGTTATTGAAATTACCATAAGGTAACCAAAAGATGCTGTAATATCATAAGTAAATTCTAACTCAGGTAGATGCACTTGGCACTCTTCTACTTTCCTTCCCACAGCTCACAGTATCCATACTCATTTGCCTGTTCCACAATGCATTGTTCTATGGTACAGCTGACTTAGCCCATCGCATGGCAGCTTTTTAAAGACTGACTTCCCCAAAGTGACCCTGTGAGGGTCCACACAATGTTTGCCATCTGTCCTTTGAGCCAAGGATCTAAGATACTATGTAGGTATTTCATTCATGTTCACCTACTGCTGCTTACTTTCAAAGTAGTAAGCTAGAAAGAATCAGTGGACTCATTTAATACTGCCACAGACATGCCCATCATATTGTCTTAGTTACTGCCTGAGAGGGAAGAGTCCACATTTGTCATGATCTTCCAACATTATCTTTGCTTTTAAAACTTGTGTTCTCAGAAACTCTTCACTACCCTCATCTCAGCTGAGAAACATGGGACAACTGAGCCATGACACTTTGGAAAATGTGTAAAAATTCCAGCCTCTTCTTCCTCAGTGCTCTTGACCACTCAGACAACTAGTTGTTGGTCATGCTGTATAGAGAAAGTGATCGGGCACGCTAGCTGAAGCAGGAAGACTGCCTGAAGCATCTGAACAGCCTGGAGGCCTGTTTGTACATTTCCCTCTTGGCTGAAGGCAGAATTTTGCTTTTGGATGGCTTTGACATGTCTCTGATACTTACAAATCACCCTGTGTAGACTGGCTTCTGGCTGTTCTACTGCACTGAGTCCGATGCAATATGCTATTTAAATGTATGACCTTGAGCTGAAAGGAATATCTGCCCTCTCTGTACCAAGACAGCGCAGCGAGTGGGAAATGTACATGCAGGGAACTTCTCTTTATCCTGAACATATGCAACCACCTCAGCACATTTCACAGGTCTCCCTGCTTCTACTAAGTCTAAAAAAGTCTAGAGTGACAGCACCTGGGGCATTTAGGGAGCCTATTCTACCAGCTCCTCCCGGTGGTCAAAAGCACAAAACAACTTGCTTTTAACCTCTACATTTTGCTCTGAGGAGAACGTAATCAGACCTACCCTTCACAACCTTTTCTAGACAGTACCTCAAACATCTGAGCTGCCCCTTCACCTGGCACTTCTGACTGTAGCCTCAGACTAGCAAACGAGATACTCGAGATAGAGACCTGTAAAACCTCAAATATGTATGTGTGTTCCAGCACAACTCATCAAATCTCATTCATCACTGACACGTGCAGCTCACTGTGGCAGTCTCTTTGCTTAACCTGTGATGCTACACATTGAGTAGGACCAGACAGCCTAATCTCCCACCTACTGCATGTTCTTTGCAAAATCTGGAAGAAGCAGGAAAATGGAAATACTACAACACTCTTGGATGTTGTTCTGCCCAAGGAATATCAAATTGGAAGAGTCTGTGCTGGAAGGTACCCTCTACACTTGCAATATAGCCCTTCCATTTTCAAATGACTGAAAGTTCAGGACAGGTCTTTCCACCATCACAACAAATATACTTGAGAGGTCTGGTGACAGAAAATCCTTCCACTGCAGGCAGAATCTTTGCAGCCAGCAAATTTAGCAGCAATGAAGTGACTGCACTGTCCCACCCACATTTTTCCTAAGCAAAATCATCCTTTCCACCTCTACAAAGAGTAGCTTTTCTCCCAGCCATTCAGACTCATGCTGCTGCAATGCAAAAGGGAAACTACTGTGGAATGGAAGAGGTAGGTGATTTATGAGAGGTTTTTATATGAAAAAACAATAATCCAATTAAAAAGACCAGTGATGGATGTGTGGTTAAAGATATTCCCAAACTTGGCGTCCTTTGACTTCTCTTGACTACCACATTTGGCAGCTAAACAACAAAAACAAACCCTTCATCCAGGCTAATGGCTTCAGGGGTCAAAATCTAAAGAGCATCCACCACCTTCTCTGTGGAATTCTAACTCCCAGCACAGACCACAAAGGAGCGCCTAGCCCAGCCCCACTCACTGGCTTGCAGTTCCAGGCCTCAGAGGCTGAAGGGGACCTTGCACAATGGAACTTTGCAATCAGCAATAAAAAACCTCTTAGAGACAGTGGCTCTTAGTGTATTTCACAGCAAATTTAGAAATTGCTCTGATTTGAAACCACTGGCGGCCTCATCCACAGTACAAACAACACAAGAGCACCATCCACTTTTGCCTTGACCTGTCTGTAACCCAGCATCTGAATTTGTTAGGAAGCGATACCATCCAGTTGTCATAGAAGTGACCTTAGGGTGGGGTTATAAGTTTCTGAGAGGGGGAAATTTTTTTCTTTGCAGTAATTTGAAAGGTTCCAATTAACTCCACATGCTGTTCTTGCACGTCTTATCCCATTATCGAGGGGAGGGAAGAATTGCATTAGTCATAAATCCATACGAGTATGTACAGCAAGAGCCTGGTCTTCATACCTGGTACAATAACGTCTGTGCAGTCAAAGGAAATGGAGCTACTTCATATTTCCTTCTTCCTTGCATACAAGGGAAATGACTGAGACAAATTTTTTCCTAGTGTGTGTTAGCATAGCTTTTGCTGAAACTATTGGAGCTGCACTACAAAGAAGCAATCCCTTTAGTTTAGAGATGCTTACTTCCACAGTCCACTAAGGATGCTGGGGCCTGCACTCACCCTTCTTATTGCTTCATTAAGACCAGATGGAGAAAGAAAATAAAGGAGAAAAGGAATGAGGTGAGGTAAGCAAGGAGACAGAAAGGTGTCTTTACTGTGATGCTGTACTCATGATAAATAGATTCTCCTTAACAAGCTTGACTTGCAGCTTTGCATTATCTCCTCCTCCACCTGCACGGCTCTCTGCAGCACTTACATAAATCTAAACTTGTCAGCTAATCAAATCTGGGGACAGCTATTCCAAGCAAATCCCTTCAAAATGGAGAAGGGTAGTTGTAGCACTGGCCAATAGTTGCAGACAGCACAGAGGCTGTGTGAAGGTTCTGTTCTTGCTCACTGAGAGCAGCATCATCTCAGCTCTTGCTGTTTCTGACACATTGCCATAAGTTCTGCTGGTATTATGCACTTCAGCACTTTACTCAGCAAATAAGCAGGTCTTTCATGCCATCACAGGGGTATGCTGAATTTCCACAGGGATGTCAGGGAAATGCATTCCAAATCAAGTATTTAAGAGTCTGGAAAAGCCTGAGATCTGTAAAATACTCAGAGAAACATCCTGTTCCATTCGCCACAGTAGAGTGAGATTTCACAGCAAGTCTGGAGAGCTCTTCTGAGGGAGGTACTGTTGTGGGGCAGGGGATGCTGAAAGCCTTCTGAGAGCAAAGCAAAACAAACATCACATTTACAACAGCTTCACAAAGCACAGAGTTTTGGATGTAGAGAGATGAGAACACTGCAGTAGAACCAGTGAAGTGGGGAAAAGGTTGGGTTGTTTTTCTTCAAACCTTTCCTATGCCTTTCTTTATCTCTTTCTTACTGGTTTTCTATATAGCCAGGGTTCCTAATCCTGCTTGGCATTTCTGCCTCAGTACAGGAGTAGTTTCGTTTGCAAGATTGCAGGAGCAATCTTACTTCTTGAGAGAAGGGAGGCAGCAAGTCACTATCAGCCTTTCCTTAAGTGTTAATTTGACGGAATGGAGAAAAGAAAAGGACTTTGACCTATGCCGCTCCAAGAGGACCAGTTTTCAGTGATCCCTTTTCTTTGTTCAAGAGTGGAAACAGTAACAGTCTGTGGAAGGAAAATCAGGTGTTCCTTGTTCTCTTTCTCCAGCAATACAACCCACCAGTGCTTCTGCCTCAGTTTCCCTCTTGCTCAGTTCAGGCTCCAAACCATTCTCTGCTGCATTAACTAAATCCCCCACCGAGGCAACAGGCTTTCTGGAGTACTAAAGGCCCCAAATAAAGACCAAGACAAGTATCTTCTGCCCATCTGGACTCTGGCCTCAGCAGGCACTTTTACCTTCACTGGAATTACAAAGTGTCAAAAAAGGAGCTGGAACCCAGCTGCCAGCAAGGCTGAAGTTGGCCATCAAACCTGTCAATAATTTTCTGACAGCCCCACTTTGGGGGGAAAAGAGGAAGCTTCGGGAAAAGCAAGATTGCTTGGCCCCAAGTCTTGCCCAGCTTGCTGTTGTGCCCTAATGCAAAATGTAGCAAGTTTAATTGGTATTCCAACAAGAGTGGCATTACCAGATTACACCCCTGCTAAAGTGAGGAAAAGGGGAAAACACATATTTGTAAAAGGATGCTGATCTGAAGGCAAGACACTCTCAACATAATAATAAAAAAAACAGGTGCCAGCTTGGACAGGTAGGACCAGGAGTGCAGCACAACTGCGCTTCTTGCTAGGGCAAGGCAAACTGGGCAGAATCTTTATTATTATTATTATTATTATTATTATTATTATTATTATTATTATTATTATTATTATTATTTAGTAATTTTTAGCAAGGTGGCAATTTACCTTAATCATTTATGCAACGCTTTCTGGTAAACTGGAAATATGCTGACTGAAGGTTTGTGCCCAACTCGAAGTGAACGTCTCATGCTGAGAGTGAGCAGATGCAGTAAGGGATGAAAACTGCAGAAAAAACAAATTTACAGAAATCAGGTGGCACAATGCCTCCTGGTAAAATGTTTTACTTGCTTCTGGTAAAGACTGGCTGAACATGTGTTGGAGGAGATTTTTTTTTAATTTTTTTTTTGCAAGACAATGAAAATAGGCTTCCAACTGCACCCATTTTGTACTTCACATCAGAGTATTTCCTGAGGCTCTTGCCAGCCTTTCCTTTATTTCACTTCTTCAATCGATAAATCATCATGAATCTCATTTCCATTTTTAAGTCCATTATTGCAGCCACTGACTCTCAGCTGAGTTGAAGGTCTGAGATATTAAATTGTATCTATTACTACTTTTCTACTAACACTGTGCCTCTTTTTTGGAAACAAAATTTCACTGGGTTTTGAAAACATCTGTCTGGAACTTGCAAGGCTGCCTACCTTACAGCATGCTATTTAGTGGTGTCCCGGCTGGGGTGTTTGGTTGCCCTAGTGAGACAGCATCCCTTCACTAAGTCACTAGAGGATTTTTATGTGCCAACAAGAAAGGAAAGGTGACAAAAAGAAATGGGAACAAAAGAGAAAGTAAAAAAGGAGAGAAAAATACAGTTGATACAGGAAAAATTGTTGCATTTTCCATATACAGGCTATGTTTTGCTACATATAAAATTTTAAATTCAAAGCTAATATTCCAAAGACTAAGGCAGAAGGTTAGAAGAGAATTAATGCAACTAATTGGACTTGATCATCAAACCTTATCATCAGTATCAGCAAACCTTATCGTACTAATCACATCTGCATTTAAGGTTCTCTGAGGCAGTAAAGCACACTGAAGTGGCACATCCTAGATGATATCTCCTCCTAGGGTTGATTTGTTATAATCCAGTGACTACCAAACTCCCAAATTCAGTGCTTGCATAAACTACATTGTCCAGCCCATTTTCAGGACTAAAACCTCCCAATGGCAATGATCAGAAAGCACAAACAAAATGCAATTGTTTATATCTAATAGGAATATCATCCTACAGTTAGCACTGTAAGCTTTACTGAGTAAGAAAATATTATAACATGTTTGGAAGAGTTTCTGGTACAACAGTTTCACCTCCAGGTCCTATGCCTACAGAGCTTGGTTTTATGCTTAATTACTAGCTGGGTAAAATTTGCTTGAACTTCAGATGCAAAGTTAGGTTCCCATGTGCCATCAAAAGGCCCAACTTCGCCCTCAACAATCAGGTACAGCAAGAGAAAAACATAGTAAATATTAATCCTATTCAATCCTCATGCTACCGACTTTTCTTTCCTCTTGCCTTGCAAAACAACTATTTTGGGGAACCTGAAACTAATCTCAAAATGTGAGCAGGGCATTCCTTTGTGTTCTTTACACCATCAGGGTTAGCTGAACCTCTTCCAGATACAATATTCTCTGTCTTATTTTATTCTGAAAGTTTCAGAGTAACTCTACACACTTAAAACTGTTCAATTGTTGTTGAACAGAATCATAAAATCATTTAGGTTGGAAAAGAACTGTAAGATCAGAGTCCAACTATAAACCTAATACTGGCAAGTCCACCAATAAACCATGTCTCTGAGCACCACATCTACACATTTTTTAAATATCTCCAGTGATGTTGACTTGACTACTTCCCTGAGCAGCCTGTTTAAACACTTTTAGTGAAGAGATTTTTCCTAATATCCAATCTAAACCTCTCCCCTTGTGGTTTTTTTTTCTCTAGACCCTTCACCAGAATAGATCCAATGCTCTTCTATGATTTTACACCATAAGAAAACCATCTTCAGGACACTGATAAGTGAGCTTCCTAAAACCTCAGGTCTTTATAGCAGAAACACAAGTTTGATAGGCTCCACATTGCGTACACACACAACAGCTCTTCTGGTTTACATCATCTTTCACAGGTCTCAGTGGTTCATCACATTTATTTACTAGTCTGGACTAAGTTACCATTTTCTTTATTGATGATTTAGTATGCAAGTATCCTCAGCAAGGTCCAGACATGCCATCCTTTAGCAGCTTCCATGCTGGAGATCTACCAAGAAGAGGGTAATGATGTCTCCTGCACTGGACAAAGACTATACTGTTGAGATATTTGGTGCCTAAGATGAAAGAGACTTCCAATTTACAAAAGTGCACTGAGAACCAACATACTGGGGAGAACTTCTCCTATTTCAGTTTCTCTATTATCCTTCCTTAATAGAGCAACATGCAAGAAATTAGTTTTAATTTCCAAGAGTCCATTTGCCACATCCCCAGATGTTTTTGTGTTTCTGAATTACATTGCAGTTATTTCAGCTCCTATGATTTCCATGTCCCAAACGTAGCACAAAGAGTATAAGTCATAAGAGAAGGACCTTAGAAAGAGTACTTTGGCACAATTGTCCACTATAATTGAGATTTAAAACTTATGTCACAAACTACATGATTAAATTTACAAAGAAAATTTAGCTATGCTTACCAAATCATGCTGATGCTCAGAATCAGTTCTGTGACAAGTGTCACAAAGAAATTGAAGCAAAATATGTATTCAAGTACAGTAAAACTCACAAGTATGCTTTTTATGGGTACAGTGAGCTCTCTCTCACAGCTAGGCTATGCTAGGATAGGACTCCCAAATGCCTAACCAAAGATCATTGACTAGAAGTCGCCTGTACTGATAAAATATCCTATATGACAGGCTAAAAGGACAAATATTGCTGCCATAGGTATTTTGTACTAACCCTGCTTGCTCTGTTTTAGCCTAATTAATACTTATTAAACTAATTAATATTTTAAAGATAAGCCTCAGCTAGGAAACAAGAACTGTAGCTTCTTTTAACCAGCAGACTGGAAGTCATCCTAATCCTTCACCCATCCTCAGTGAAAAAAGAAGGAACCAAGGGGAAGCTTATCTTTTCAGTTAGACTAACTAATCTTTTCTCCCACTTAGTCTCTCTGTCCATATCTGCTTCTTTTTCCACTGCTGCTGGACACTCATACTCATTTTACTCTATGGTTCTCATGCTATTCGACATCCCTTATTCTTTGCTGTTAACCTCTTTCTCACAGCAGCCTTCTGCTGTTGCTTTTCTGTTTTCCATTTCTCTTCAGCTGCCTTCCTCTGCAGAGTAGTTTGATGGTAAAAAAGTTTTACTCCTAAAGTTGGAACACAAAAACCTCCCCTGAATACAGCCTATTTTGTCAATGTTAGCAGTACAGAGGATGCAAATCTCTAGGCGCTCTACTGCGGGGATGTGGGAGGGAAGTGATTCTGGCTTCTTTCCCAGTAAGATAGGGAACATAATATCCTCCTTCAGTACCTACAGTAACGCTGCAAGCCTCTGCTGCTAGTTCAGTATGCGAGTGTAAATAAACACAATTTACAGAGTTACACTTTGCATAGTATTGGGTAATCTGTGTAAATATGATAACAAAATATTTATATTGTATGTTTGTATAATCCTGCTATATTCTTGCAATATCCTTGGAAAAGTCCTTTGTCTGTCTCCTGACATGCTCCAGTTCATATACTGGTAGTGACACATCTTTCAATATGCCTGTTTGTGTGCTCTGCTTAGGACTTGCTACCAGCAATTACCTCCGTCCCTTAGCCTGGGGCACCAACAAGCAGGTCTGATTCCAGCTTCTACTCTGTCTCTCACTACATCATCTAATTGTGCTATTACACATAGCTACAGCTACAAGGAAGAGTGGAAATTACACTTCCAGCAGCAGGGTAACTTGAGGATACTCAAAATAGCCTAAGTTCCCTTTTTGGTTCAGGCACATTAAAACAGCATTGTTGGTTATTCTCTCTAAGTAAGGACAGCAGTAATTCAGTATCTCTACTCCAATTCTCTCCTAAGATTATCAAGCCTTCTTAAAATTCAGTGGTATCCCCATCCCAGCTCTTCCCCCCGGCGCGCCGAGCGATGGCAGCAGAGAGCAAACAAACCCTCGGGCACTTCCGCTGCTGCCTTTCAGCTCGATCTGAGGTCTAGATGCGTTTTAAATTTAAAGCTAATAGGGGTATAATCTTAAAGTGACCTGAAAAAAAAAATCTCACCTCACTAACTGGCTTGTAAAGACACCGGCACCGACCCATAGAAGGATCCCAAGGCTCTGCTCTTTCCTGTTTTTATTTTTAGGAATGACCAGGACTAGCTCCTTCAGCAAGCAAAAAGTCCTGGAATGTGCCAGAGCTGTACAGAGAACTGCACAAAAAGTAGCTCCTTCAAGACTACAGCAGCCACCCTGCAGGTAAGTGATCCCCAGTGCAGCAGTGAGCTCCACCAGCACCAGCAGCGCTGCACACACAGCTTCAGTGCACTCCCCTAACACTTAGACAAGTCACACATTTCTCTATTGCGGCTCCTCAATATATTTCTTGTCCTGTTATTTTTTGCTTGCAAAAACAGCTCATTTTTCTGCTCTGATAAGGATATCAAATGACTTTTTCCTCATTTTAGTCGCTCAGCAGCTAGTGCCTGTCACACTAAATCATGTTCTTTGGGTGGTTCCTCTCTCTAAATCACATTGACTGTTATGGGAAGCACATGGGAGACTGTATCTGAAGTTCTCATTCACATCTTGACACAGATTGGGCTTGTGCCCATGTGTTTCTAGCTATAAGGCTAGGAAGGGTCCATTGGCCAGCCTTCTACCTGCCTTGGGGTTGAGCACATGCTTAGAGAACTTGCGGAACAAATCCTCTCATTCCCAAAGCACAAAAACAAAGACACAAGTATGGAAGAACTAGGAGGTGTCTTCTGCATGACCAGTTGCCTCCAAATTCCTGAATAATCATGTTCATGGGAAATTTAGTTTTCTTACATCAGCTTTGGCAGCAGTCGATATAATGGAAAGATATCTTAAGGGATATAAATGACATTAGGATCTGGACAGTTGCTTCTGTTAAATTAGTAATTGCACTTTCTTATACAGCACTGTAAACTGCTGTGCATTAAAGAGCATGGTATCTCTGCCACTAGCACGAGCTCTTACTGCTCTGATAGCTGAACTTGCAGCTATGTTAATGAATACCTCTATTTGTTATTTCACATAACAGGTGAAGAAAGCAGCTTTTCCATACTGCTCTGTAGGGCCAGGCCTCCCCTGCATTTCTGTATCACCTCACACAACGGGTTCCCAAAATGGTTAACTGCTAGCATTGACTTCCAATGGGCAAGATTTTTCAGGAGTAATTTGCAGAATTGTCAGGAAAGGGCTTGTTTCATTTACCAATTTTCTAGAGTGACCATTCCCAATGGATGTAACACAGGGTAAAGAATGTGGACCAACTCTAAGTGAGAGTCCAAAAACATTTCAGCGGTTGAAAAGCTCCAGGTATTAAAGAACAGAAGCTGGGGCCTTGAGAACTTTAAGCTTTACCAAAGGTCAAACAAGATGAACTTTAATCCAAAAAGCTGTATAGAACTATGTCTCACCATCTGATCTCTACCAATTTCCTCCAGACTTGCCAGAATTTTTGTATTGCAGGCTGTTTCTTTATTTGTACACAAATTAATCTTCAGCTGGGTCAGTCTCCTATTCTGACTTGGGTAAGATACAGTGAACATCGCTATTTATCCCTGCATGAAATAGGTATACACTTTCTCTACACAGCTGGACTTCTACAGGGCAATGGAAAATGAAAATAAGTTTGAGTTCTTTGTTTCCAGACCACTTAATCCATTTTTCATTTTGATTCCATTTTATGAGCCTACGCACTCTTACACAGATGCATCCACAATGGCTCTTACTACTCAACTGTCACAATCCAGTGTTGCAAGACACTGACCTTTTATTGTATCCAAGGTGTGATCTTGCAGGTCTACTGTCTTTGTTGATCCGCCGTCATAGCCAGCATAATTTCTCTCTTCTTTCAAGATGATCCAACATCAAGGGGTTAATTCTGTCACACATCGTTCCTGTGAATTGGTAAGAGTTAGGCTTGTGCATGACAGACTCCAGAGGCTTCTGCAAGATGCAGATCAGGTGAATATTCTAATTAAGATAGTACCACATAAATTCTTTTCTAACAAGTCTTCCCTTGGGAACTGCAACCCCATTTAGACTTCTAGAGACTTGTCATCAAGTATGAGACTTTGAAATCTTGTAAAAAATTAACCTAAAAATAATACCTTGAAAGTGATAGATGCAAAAGTAATACCAAGTTAAGAGATGCAAAGCCCGTAGAAATCTAGCTATTATAATGCCAGGATAATTATCAATCCTTTCTACAGGTCTTTAGATGGATTATCAATTATCTTACTTTTTTATTACTATTATTAAATTTTAATGTCCTTGACTTGCCCTTAAACACCAAATAAAGGCACTGTTTGATTTATGAGGATTAAAAAACTCTTTATTAATGGTATTGTAGGAGTTTCACAATAAATGAAACAGGAATAAAAAAACCTAGAATCTCATTCACACTCTCACGTGAGATTTACCTTTCAGCCATCAGACTGGGGAAAGTGATGAACACCTTTAATGAACAGGTGAATCAGGGGTCAAACCAATTAGCAGATAAGCTTTTATTTAAGAGAGTGGTTTAAAGGTTCTTGTGAAAGGGAAGATAGAGCTTTTTCTGTCAGTTATGTGTCAGTCTATTTGAGAGAGGTTTCATCAACAGGAACACTGCACTGAGGCTGGGTGGTGGGTACTGTCAGTTTCTACCTCTGCTAACACAAAAAAGGATTTGTTTCTTCATGTGACCCTACCAGGTCACTCACCACCACCCTAAAGGGACTGAATGTTACTGGAGTGGTAGGATCCTGGTAATTGGATAGAATAAGACTGAGAAAACAAGACACAGTAATGGCTGGAAACTTAAGAGATAACAGGAGTGTGGACAGAAACACAAAATTGTTCTGTATGAAAAAGCACAAACCCTATCTTGTAGTAAAACATCCACCGAAGGGAGTGTGTACACATAATTCAATTCATGCATCCTACCCAGGAGAGTGTTATTGAGAACAGTACAAGGACAAGAACTGCAAACCATTCTGCAGCATGTTTTAATGTGCTCTTAGTCCATGCAATCTAGCTCATTATTTCTTAGTGGATGTGCTTCATTTGCTTTAATTACTTCCACAAATTGTCAAGATGTTAAATTTATTTGTCTAGCCTAGTTTATATAAATTCCTTCATCCAAGGGATTGTCACAGAGGAGTTTGCATGTTGTGTTTCTTTCTGAAAATTTATTCTGAAAAGCATTGATAGAAAAGTTAAAAATACCTGCAAGATACTTAGCAGGAGAGCTTCATTTGTATAAAATCCAACAACATATTAGAATTGAAAATTATCTAGCACATTCAGCAGCCATGCAACCAAAACTTGGAGAAGGATAACCTACCTGAAAACCACAGTTACCAACCTCAAACACAAGCAAGTTCTAATCCTCTTGAAAAAGAGGGATTTAGTAGCCTAAAAACCTGTATTCCAGTTCAGCAATTTCAGAGTGACATTCGAAAGGATTACATAGAAGAGTTGAATTATACTTTTGCTTAAGTGTTCTTAAGACCAGGATCACAAAACTTTACTTTTTGTGTTTCTGCAAAGAGCTTGATCTGTATTCAAGCTTTGGTTTCTAGAAGCTCTTTCTAGGCTTGCTCTTCAAACTATTATCCTTTTCACTGGATAAAATAGTTCAAGTCTCATAGGATAATATGCAACTATTAAGAGGAAAACAATACCTACTGAATGGGATTTAAATTTCATTTTTTACTTACCAGTGTCTCCCATCTATTTTGTGTAGGCATTCACACTTCAACATGTACCGGCTCCAGAGTGTACTAACTCTCTTCTTCCTATTAAATGACCCATAATAATTGATTGGTGGTCAGCCTGAAGTCTCATAAGAAATAGTATACGTCTATTTCACAATTTAGCAAAGAATTTTTTCACTATTATTTTGACTGCATGTTTATCTTTTTAATCTTTTATCATCACAGAGAAAAACCATGTTAATCAAAATCACTCCCGAGCTGACCATACATCATCACTAGGCCACATCCAACAAACGAGGAACATAGCCAACAAAAGCCTGAGTCCTTATACAGCCCCTCCTTTGTACACCTATCACTTGGTTGACCATCTAGTCTACTGTCATATTAGCAGTTTGTGATGATAATTAAAAGTAAATTTACATATCTCAAACTGTTAACTGTTATTTTTTGACACGAGAGCAATTCTTCTGCATGAATCAGGAGTCTTGTCTGCTTCTGTGGGCTTTTCAAAACCTTTTTCCTCAACTATCTGGTCACTCAGCCCTAAAACAAGTTCTTGAATTGTTAACATGAGATAGAATCATAGAATCATTATGGTTGGAAGGGACCTCCAGGGTCATCAAGTCCAACCTTTTTTCCATCATATTCCTAACCATTAGACCATGGCCTCAAGTGCCTCATCCCAGGGACAGTGTCATACTACAATTTAAATAGACAACACCTTGATTTATTTTTTGCTTAATTTAAATACTGTGACCAATTCACTGATAAAGTTCCAACTAGAATAACATTTAAAAAATATAAAAATGAGGGAAAACTGTTTTATTTCCTTTAGCTTCATTACAAAATATTTAGCTGTTATTAATTCTTACAATGTCACCAGTTTGGCCAATAACCAGGTGACGGATGCTCTGTTATCCCCTCAGCACCCTCCCAGGGGGAGATAACAGGGGAATGAGGGAGAGGGACTGCGAGGTTGGGGAAAAAAATAAATGGCTGTAATGAAACAGAAAGTAGTAACTATAGTAAAGGTGGTGAATTATATACAAAGATGTAAATATATTCAAATACACAAATGAAAACGCAGATCTGGAGCCCACGCTCCCCAAACGGTGGCTGTGGCCAGGCCTGAAGGCCCAGGCTGGGCCCAGCAGCAGGGGGGGACCTGGGCCCGGTGTCTCCAACAACAGGCCACAGGAAAACCTTGGAGCAGGCACCCCCGTCCTAGAGAAGGAGGCTGGGGCAGGCCTGTGCACAGCGTTCTCCTCCAGAGAGCCAACAGGCGGGGGGGCAGCAGCGGCACCGGGCGGGACGGGCTGAGGCGACCCCGGCAGCTCCCGCCCAGGGCTCTGAGGGGCCACGGGGGAGCGCTGTGATTGGCCCGCGGGGGTCACCTGACCCCTCCGCCCGCCCCACAGGCACTGCCGCTCCCGCCATGGCCGCTCCCACAGCGCGGGCGGGCTCAGGAGCCCTCACCCCGGGGCTCTGCAGCGGGACACACCGTGAGGGCATCGTGCTGAAAACTGCCCCTGGTCACGCCTGAGGAAGTGGTTTCGTTCATTCGATGCCGCACGCGGCTCTGCAAAGCCCCGGGTCTGTGGGAAGGCGGCGGTGAGGGGCTGTGCCACAGCCCCGCCTGCCCGGGCCCTCCCTGGAGTGAGGGGAGGGACACAGGGAGTGTGAGAGAGCAGCGAACGCTTCCCCGGGCTGAGCCAGAGGGGAGAACGTGCCTGTCCCATCTGCACACACTGACACGCTCTGTGTGGAAGGGAATCACAGTCGCACTGTGTAATCCGTTATCTCATCTAAATACACACACATCAGAGTGGAAGTGGTGACTTGTTTTACTCTTAAACGTGACAAACAGGAAAGCAACGCAGTCAAATTCCTGTTGACGTGGTACAGACAGATCTCTATATGCACACAATTTCATAAAAATGCATTTTCAGGCTGTCTGGTTAAATGTTGGGATCTCCAATTGTGCAGTCCAGAGCAGGTGCTGCTGGGGAAGCTCATAAATAACAGTAAAACTGTGTAAAAACTGGTGTTGTTACAAATACTTCAGATTATGTGAAGTTTGCCTCTGTCTGCAATTCATTACGAGCAGCACTGCTTACAAAGAAAGCAAAATAGAATGTTTAATTATAAACGAATACCTTAGACCAGCTTAAGGCTACATATGTCTGTGCTTCGTTCAACATGCAGCTTGTGCATTGAGCAGTAATGCTGGTTTTCACCATTTTACATCTACACTGTCTATGAATTCAAATGAATATTCGACCGTTTGCATACAGGAAGGGCCAAGAAAAGCACCAGAAACAACAGAGAAATGGAGAGACAGAAATAGAATGTGTGAATCAGCACCATCAGTACCAAGCAGAAGCAATAACTAACATCTGAGGTGGCTTGTGAGATTTCACAACAGATAGTGACAATGAAGCAATAGAGAGAATCCAAGATGCACCTGTGCTGATGTCCTTCAGAAAGGTTCTTACAAGGTATTGAAAGGTTAATGATATAGTGACACATGACAGCAGGAAGGGAGTTGTTCTGTGCAATGGGACTGTTCATGGGCACACTTCACAGCCTAGGCTGCAGTCAAACCAAGTATCCAGCTATATATTACCTTGATGCAACAGTTTCTTTTCTGTGTTTCCACCCAAACCAAGATTATGGGATTATTGCTATTGATTCCTGGAAAAGAAGGGAAACCACAAGGAGGTACCACTTAGCTTTTCTGATGAAATACTTCATCTAGTAATTCTAAAAGGCTGTGTAAGACTAATGATTCTTCTTGCAGCAATTACACCTGCAAGGAGAGGCATATTAACAAAAATGTCAAGAGGTGTGAATTACTTTCCAGACCACTGTGCTCTTATCCTGCTGCAACTCCCACTGACCACAAAGAAACTGAGAAATTATGCACTGCCTCTGGTGCCTGCCTTCACATTCACAGCACATTGAGAAACCAGTTTCACAAGTTACTTATAAAACCTAATGCAAGCTTGCAATACTGGTAGTAATACCCTACTTCCCTAGCATTCTTTTTGTTACTTATGCTTGGAATCTAGAGAATATTTTTCTTACCAAAGTGTTAAAAGCAAATGACAAAAAGGAATAATTTCATAATTTTGTTTTGGCTGAGTCTATATTCCTGTTCTCTAGTTATGCTGATTTTTCTTAACAGCCTCCAATTGCCATAAATAATGAAACACGAGAATCTAAATGTTCCCTGCCTTTCTTTTGTCTCTTATTGCTATTCTGGTTATGCTTAAATGCATCTAACTCCCAATCAGAAACTCATTATTTAACATAAAGTCATGTTAATGTCAATGAGCTTCAGATCAAACTTCTAATGTTAACAAAGCAATTAGAGAACCAACAATTTTGCCCCACTTGTAAGTTAAATGTCAAACAATTTTTAGCTGATTTAAAAATTCAAGTGTTTAGCTAGTACCACTGGCTCCATTCTGTCTAAGCATCTATAAAAACATGCTTTTAAAGAAAAACTCTCCATTGAGACCCCAAAACCAAGTCCGTAGACTTCAGTGAAAACTTTCACACTGACTTTAATAGACTTTGGACAAAGCCCTTATAACTTGAGGAGCTCTGTTACAAATGGTTCTGTCCGGGGCTATCTGGCAGCGTAATTCAGATGTGAAAGAGGCTGCAGCCTGAGAAAACTGATCTTGCTCATTGGCAAAGCCTGAGAAGAACGGCCTTACAGAGGGAAAATAAGAGTGCTTTGTGTCTGCCTTTGCTGCTTGAAGAAGAGTGAAAAGTAGATGTTGGTAAGAGGAAATAGGGTGCCCAACATCCAACTAATTCCTTTTATTTGTAATGTCTTTGATGTACACTTTCAGTGCAACTTCCTCCCCTTTTTGAAAGGCTCAATAGATCAATGTTTATATGCACATATTACAAAATGCTACTCAAAACTATTAATTATATCAGATACCAACATCTGCCAGCTGGTAAGAAATACCAGTAACATGCTTCCAACATGAATAAAAAGTTCAGGTATTCTCTGCCCATCACCGTTGTTTGCCCAGAACATGAGCTCAACTCACATCTACCTGGAATAGCCATAAATTTCAACAGACACATTGTTTGCATGACTGCCACCTCTGCCTCACTGTGCTAGGATCCTATAAATGACATAACTGGAAGGAATACCTTCAACGTTAGTACAGAGGACAGATTGGTGGGAGCAGACACAGTTCACTCATTTTGCAGATGAGCTGGAAATAGTTTGCAGTTCACCTAGGTCTCTCTTCTTTGTCCAGCACCTTAAAGAACCAGTAGGTTTCCTTTTAAAATCAAATGGTTGCTTCCCCCTCACTGCATTTAAATCACCACATTAGATTGATTTTGATGCAACCTTTCTTAGAGGCATGGGAAATTTAAAGGCATTAGCTGATGATGTCCATAGCATGCTATATATTACAAAACAGATGGTTTTGGTACTTCCGGGACTGGCAAAGCTCTGATAACAAAACCATACGTTTTGTTGCCACTTGGGATTTTAATGCTTGAACACTTGTTGCCAAAATTATTTGCAGCTGGAATTCCTGGTGACAGTTATTTCCCATGGGGTATTTCAGTGTGAATGTAAATCTTCAGCTGAAGAGATGGAGATGTGACAAGCAAATCACTTCATTACTCTGAAAGTACAGTTTAATGCCAGTCATTTTATTACTGTAGTAAGTTGCATTTGGCTTGCAAAGGTCTCACCAGCAGGAAATAGGCATTCGGTGTGGGTGCACAGTCTCCTATAGATACTGGAAACTACACAACGTATTTGTGTTGTCACTGCCTTCCCTGATGTGTTGGGTATGCAACAAGAATTTTTTCTAGTTCAGATACACTATCCAGCCTGGGTATTTTTGACCTTTTCACAGCTGAGAAAGGCCCTTTCAGCTCTTTGCAGCAATGAAGAGTTAAACTATTTCAGCAGGTTAAAAAGGCCACACAGTTATGTTTGTGGACCTTTCCAACTGGTTCTTCTCTCTTTCAAAGAGGAAAAGGGAGAAGCTAGCATATGGCTCAAGCACACACCTTGTGGTTAGATGATATAATGAGTTTTTAGGAAATTCATTGTAGAGTATTTCAGAGTGGTCAAATACTTTGTTTCTGTAGCTGCCTGCCAGGATATGGAAAAGGCCAGATGTTCACTGATGCAATTGCTAAAGTAATGGATGACTTCTCAGATTTTATTTAATGAAAAATAACTTAGTTATGCCTATCACATGTTTTTTAAAGGAGCTGTTTCTCACCTTGTGCTTGCTGGTGATTCATTCCAGAGATTCAAATATGGACAAAGAGCTCACATTATCTTTCTGAAAGAAGATTTTCCACAGTTTAACCCCAACTTTTGACATTTCCCTGCCTACTATACCAGTCTTCTTTTGATCAGCACTTTTTTCCTTCATGCCAGAATAGATGCTTGCCTTCCACAGTATTAGGGAGTACAAAATCATTTGAGCTATACAAATTCATACCCTAGAAGACTGAAGACCTTATGTCGTGCTAAAGGCTGAGATGCAGTGAGGGTGATTCTGGTGGACAGCATGGTGGTAGGAGTTTTCTGTCATCTGTGTTTGGAAGTAAGGGTCAAACCTCAACAATCCAAGTGCAAATCTTACCTGCTAGCATGTTTTCTGTAATTTTTCATGGTCCATCACAAGGTGTTGGTGGTCCAAGCTGTTTTGTTTTCACCTCCTTCCAGTGAAGAACAGAATCAGCTTAGTCTGTATGGAATTACAAAACTGTATTAAGAAGCTGCAATGAGCTGAATATAGAAACAGTCTGAACACAAGAATCTAGCAAGGCTGGGGATGGTGAAAGGAATGGTGGTTTGCTAATATAAAGAGAAGAATGAGAAGGAGAACAAGAGGATAGCATAGGTAAATAACATCATAAATGAGGCTGAGTATTTTGAGATGCCTCCCCTATTCCTTATGATTCCTCTTGGGTTGTCCCTTTTTGCCTGTGTAAAGAGATAACAGAAATTATTTCCTTATGCCTATATGGAGATGCTTGTGACTGAAGAAATTCCCATCACAATAACAGTAAAGCAGCTTCATAAGGGCCAACGTGAATCAATGTGAGCCCAAACAGTCCTTTTTTTTTCTGTTTGTAAAGTGATTGACACAACAGACTTATCCACAGTCAAGATCCTAGATACTGCAGTAAAATAAATGGTACAGTCAAAGGGGTCTCATTAATAGGAGAGATCCATTAGTATAAAAACAGCTGCAAAATCAGGTACTAATTGCATCAAAAGCACAATGAAAACATCACATACTGGAATTAACAGTCTTCTGTAAACTAAGCTATTCTTTTGGACTTTTGAAGTGGTTTTCCAACTGATTGGGAGCCTGAGGACACATTATCTGCCTTACAAAAGGGACAGTAACAGCCTACACAAAATATTGTTAGGAAAAAAAACTTGTTCCAGAGTTTAAAATATCCAGTTGAAAGCTGACTTCATTGGTCAGCAGCATAAACTACTTTCCCCTTGCCAGATTTCTCATGGTTACATCTTAACAGCAGCATCAAGACAACCTCAAAGAAGAACATTAATCTTGGAATCAGATCAGTGATGAGATCATAACTTTTACAGTTTGCCAGCACTTGTTGTACCTTGTTATTCAATTAGAAGATCCAATTTCAAACAGTGAGCAAAATGTAAGGCTGATGGCAAGTCAGTCATGCAATTATGGTTTAGTAATCATATTGTTAGAACATAATAGGCCAAGCTTCAAATTTAGTACTGTAATTAAAAAATGTCTTTGGTCAGCTAGTAGCAGCAGTGTTACTAAGGTAAGCGAAGAGGACAGAGGTCTTGAAACAAGAGGTGCTGCTGTTTCAGACACCAACCTGGTTTTGAGAACAATGACACGTTTACAGCAAGAACTATTTACAGTTGCATTCCAAAGAGTTGCAGATACAGTTTGATACAACTTTTTCACTCTCTCTTTAACACCATACAAGAAAGATGTCATGTGATAACATTAGACGTGGAATATTTCCTCTAATCCTAAAGAGGACACTAAAAAAGAAATACTAACACCCCTAACAGCATCCACATTTCCCTGATTCACTGCAGAACTTCAGCTGGAAATCTCAGGTTTCCAATTAAGGATTTCAAACTGTTTGCTTGGGCCAGGGAAGTTGCCCAAAAGTCTTCACAAGAATTCAATCCTAAAATGCAATGAAAGAGATTTCTTTACTGAATGTACAGGTCTTCAGAAAAGAGTCCTGCCATTCAGTTCTTCAATATCTGTCAGTTCCAGTGCCTTGTGTCTTAGTCTTTTCAGGAGACAAAATGCTGGGCCCCAGCCTTCCATTCTTGTGCATGGCACCGTGAAGCAAGACATGATCCTTAGAAATGTTTAGAGCAGAGGGATGTGTCCACAGCTCCCTATTACCAACTTACCTATTCATAGAAACAAACTAAGGGTGCTAGGTTGCCTCTGCATGCAGAGACTAAGAGTTTGGTCAGGTAGATGCTTGTGGTAGTGCTGAATGGAAAGAGGCTTTTGTAAAAATGTGAAAAGAGCATTAAATTCTAAAAGAGCAAAGACAAAGAACGCTAAAAGCAGGCTGAAGGCAGGCAAGAAAAGCAAAAAAGTTTACTTATACATCTAGTTTATCAGGACACACTTTCAATACCTTTCATCAGGGAAGGACTGTCTAAATCAACAAGTCTTGGGCTACACGTGATTTATACAAAGTCCCAAAGATATCAGTGGACTCAGCTATCTGATAGGCACTGCTCATATGACTAGCCCTGAAGAATCAGGATTTGAAGACTGGAAATAAGCAACTTGTGCTACCATCATTCTTAAATGTAGTACTGAAACTAGTATCTGAACTTCAGTATCTGACTAAACTCCAGGAGTATGGGCCTTTTCTGTGAAACTAATGGAAAGCTTCAACTATCTTCTTGGTTATGACAAGTAATTCTGTTACCTTTTAACTATTATTAATTATTCAGTTAATAAAGGCCTCATTCCTGAACCTCTTAATTTTTTTTTGGTATCTGAATAAAGTCAGAACCTCTAGAAAGTCTGGTAAAAAGTGTAGTTTCTACTTTTCTCAGATGTACTCTGTTCCTATATATAGCTGTATTAAACAAGATTTGTGTTCACTGAAAATATTTTTCAGAGGATGGTTAAAACAAAACAGTCCATCTCTTAGAATAAAACCAGCTCTGACAGAAGCCTACATTACAGTTGCAGCAAAGCCCTTTGGGCACACTTTACTGCACATAACTGTGCCTCCTGGGTGATTGAAGGCATGAGACCATCGTAACACCCCTGAGGTAACCTATTATGATGGAATAAAGCATGCCCTGTTGTGTTTTAGTACTCAGATGAACCACACAATTATCAAATTAGCTCTTAATTCACTTCATTTTATTGAACCTAAGACATACCACATTTTACAATTCTACAGTCACTTGAGCTACTGTGGCTTAAGAGTAAATTACAAAACAGTAGTTTTATGAAGTTCTATTTTGGCTAAGAAAATATAACTTGGTTTTGCTAGCTATAAGATTTGCAGGTTAAACAGAGTTTCATTAATTCGGTGTATGAAGTCAGCAGGGCCTGTTGAGATAATTTAAGGATTCAGTGTGTAGAGAACAAATCTCCAAAATTGTTTCTGGAACAGTGAGACAGCAGTTCTATGACTTTCCTTCCCTTTGTACATGAATCATTGGACCCTTTACAGATAACCTTAAAATGGATTAAAAACTAAAAATACAGTGAAGAGCAGAATCAAATTTAAAATTTGGAAAAACTAGTATTAGAAAACCTAATAGTGCTAAACATGTTAACAAAACTGTGTTTTGTACTACTTACTAAACTAAAAATTACATAGATTGAAAGGCTGAATTAACTGATTAAAACCAGCAACAGCTGTAAATTCTCCACAGATAAAACAATTTCTGTTTTAGTAGTATCTCAGTTCCACTATGAATTTCATGGCCCAGTAGTGAAGACAGACACTTAAAGAAGGCATTCTTTTTGCATCCATATGCATATCACATTGAATAAGAGTTTTAGCTGCTACCGGTTTGCTCAGCTGGAAATTGTGTAATATATTGCAAGGTTTATCCCAGGATTTCCATTTATATTTAGACTCCATCTTATTTGAATCACAAGTCCTGTTGTCAAGGAACAAAGGTATGTCTTGCCAGACACTCTACCATATGGGTTTATTTTCTTCAGGTTATGAAAAGATTTAAAAAATTATTCGCTAAGACATATTATTAATACTCAGATACTTATATGCTTGTGCCTGGGTAACCATATTTAGCCAAATGACTTGTTTTCCTAGAAAGCTTGGCACACTGGACACATGGCAAAACACCGTTCACACTACTCAAAGTTTCATGTTGCTGAAGGAGTGAATGTCACTGTCCATCGGCCAGGAGCTGTGATCTCCCCACATATGCTACACAGGACTCTTTTCCAAATGTGCCCTCCCTAAGGAACGGTTATCTCCTTATGCAATTATGCAGTAGAAACATTTATACTTTTACAGTAAATGCTAATAATTATGATTCTCGGGCAAACACTAACTAAAGAGGGCAATTTGTCAGCTGATAAAGACTCTCTGGAGCTGTCATCAGTTGAAGTTCCAGAGAGGAACAAATCCACAGAAACATGAACTGCCTTTATACAGATGTGTCTTACCTTTCAAATATTTACAATTCAGAAAATATTTTCTTAGTGTGTATAAAAACAATGACTGTTCATTATTTAAATATTTTAAGTCTATTGCAAGATCAAGCAGTCAAGGGTGGAGTCCATAATTAATAACTGTAAGGACCCCCTCTGAATAATGAAGGATTTTGTCTTTCAACTCAAGGTAATTTGCCCTTGACATTGGCATATGCAAAAGTTAATTTTCCTCTGTGGCTAGAAGCTATAAGTAGAACATGTAAGATCACTAGCTGAGTGCACTAGATCTCTTTGGTTTCATGCAGCCTTTTGACTCTTCTCCCATGCATGATCTCAACTATATTTTCAAATCCTGAATAGATTAGCTGCCAAGCTTATGTTAAAGATATAAAGCCTAATTAAAAGAAAAGATCAAATTGTTTCACTCTGCAATTAATTCAAATATTTGACCTTGATGCTCCGGTAGCATCACTGACCATAGGTAGAAGTTCTGACAGCACAGTTTCCACTCACCACGCAGCCAAACGTGTACTTCCAGTAACCAAGCTGGGGTCTGCCAGGGACATTTCTGGTGCCTATACACCCCTGCTCAACCTTCCCTTTTCCTCTATTCAGGTCTGACTCAGTGTCGTGCTCTACAAGAGAAGCTTTATCCTTTTTCTCCCAGTGTGCAAGCCAGAAAGATTCTTAGCTATGAATTTTCAAAAATTAACAAACAACAATGTTGACTTAGTGAAGATTTTATCAGCTTTGCCTTAATTGCTAGAAGGGAATAACTAGCGATAAAAATCATGTGCCTTATTAATATATAAATAAATTATGATAGCAGCCTTTCTATCTCTAGGAGGTTGGCTGAAAAACAGCTTGTCATGGCTGGGTGGCATTTACTTTTCGATCTGTCAATATTTGGAGGATTTTATTACTTTGCAGTGCCAAGTTTAAAATGGCTAATGGAAATATTAAAATGGAATTAATCTAACTAACTAAATAGAAGTCGTTCTCAGTGTGTTATTCCCTTGGAAGTGACTTAATGTGCTTTCTGAAACAAAGCTATTGTGGGAAAATGGGTTATATTTAAGTTTATATGTTGTTCATTTACTTTCTCTCAGAAACTTTCTTTTCCAAGCAGAGACAAGCCATGGTGCTTTATGATAACTATACCTCAAATATTTACACTCTGATATACATAGAAGAGAAGATTAGAAGTGGCCAGAGGGTTCCCAGCTCTGCTAACTTATCAAATGTTCTACTTTGGGAAAACAGCATCACTGCAGTGACAACTAATGACCCCTGCCAGTAACACCACTGCACTGCAACAAGTCAGTATTACAATGTTTTGCCAGCCTAACAGCAGTAGCCTAACATGAAAATCACACACCTCTAGCTGATACTGCAGTGTTTAACGAAACTCCAGGTGTCAACAGAAGACCTTTGTCAAAAGAGAACCCTCTTGTCAAGTTAGCTTTGCTGCCTGCAGTGACAGCAGAACTTTGTCATCTGTGGAATGAATGCAGCTTGCATTGCCTGTGAGGTACTCCTGCATCAGAGCTGGAATAGTTGCTGTTCAGAGCCATCAATAAGAGGAATATTTCAAAGCAATTTATGAAAGAATCATAGAATAAGATAATTAGTCTTCCTTTACGCTTCTCACTGCACCATTTTTAACTTCATACACCAACTTCTATCTTTACAGAAGAGTTATTTGCAATAAATTAACACACAGCTCTTCATTTCCACTTTAGAAAACAGAATACAAAATACCCAGGAAATTAAACAAAACTTTGAAAGCACTACAAGCATTGACTACTGAAAGAGGGCCTAACTGAAGAGTCAGCAAGGAACTGGAAGCTGGGAAACAAAACCTCATCTCCTTGTCAAAGCAGCAATTACTCCAGCCAAGAAGATTTAAGGAGCTGTGAGAGGTAGGCAGACAGGCATGAGGTATCTGCAATAGATTACCTGCTCCACACACACAGGGGGGTGTGTCTCTAGCAGATCACGTGGCTGCTACCAGCAAGGCTCTCTTGTAGCTCTTTTCACAGATGTTAAAGTAGTTTCCAAGGAAAATATAGGCAGAAATAAGACAAACTAATAACGCACATGGAATGATGATAAACGACCTTTACCTTTTAGGCATCAAAATACACAGTATGTGTTTTACAAGTATATTGAGAAAAGGGAGTGGGAAGACCATATGGCACACATTTTCTTTGAGTTCACTCATCTTGTTCTTGCACTGCATTATCCACACAGATAATTCCAATTCCCCGCCACTTCCTACCTACAGATTCCATGTTCAAAGCACGTCAGCTTTTTCATTAAGCACCCAGACTCAGTCCTAGCAAAAACACCACAAGTGTGGGAGTTTTCAGCACCTTGGAAAGATTCATGACAATTCCTCCTTCCCTTCCAACAACGTATATGAAATCTGATTCACTTCTTTCAGGTCCTTTAAGATATCACTATAAGTATCAGCCTCCCAAAGTCTCCACTATCACTGCAGGGAGCTTCCTGCAACTATGCAGGTACATTACTAGTTCACAAGTGAATAGATGCAATCCATCCATTTGTAATTTAATACGGAGAAACATCCAGGCCATTCAAGTCACTGGAGAGGAATGTGGTTGAGACTGAAGGCAAGAGTCTAGGTGAGCCATGCCCCACCTTCTGGCTTCTTTCCCCATTTCCTTTTTCAAATGCCCCAACTTAAAAAAAATCAAGAGGATAAATAGGAGTTGTAACTGCATACAGCTGTAAAGGACAGGTATTCACTGGGCTGCATTTTACAGATTTCCAAGTGGCAGTGCTGGAATCAGGGAGGAATTAGAGATAGAACTTTATGCATTTCTTAATCTGGTTAAATAAGGGGCTGTTATTCTCCTTTCATAGATGGGATTTGGACACAGGTTAACAGGGATTTATCCAAGGTCCTTGATCACTCACTAGTAAAACTGCCATGAAAACAAATAGTAACTTTTTCTTGTTTTCTGACTACAGAGCTATGCTGTCTCCTGCCATCGTCTTCAATGGAACCCTCTTCCCTTAAAATATTCTCTGAGCACCAGGCCAACTGACACACACACCAGAGGGATGCAAACACCATGACTCATTCCAAAAGAGATGGAACAAAAAGGCTGTAACTGACTCACTATGAGCGAACATCACATTTTTTTCTCTGAAGACAGTCATGGTGCCAGTACATTACCTCAGATGGGAATAAGGCAAAGCCAGTCATCTTAATCATTGCTTCACAGGGTGAAACAATCCTTAACCATATGGTTTTCAAATTGTGGCAAATACCAGCAGTGACTTGGAGGGCTATAGCATAAATGAGTCATCAATTTAACTATGGTAAAGGAGTTCCAGAAATGGGATGCAAGAAGCCAAGACGTTCATCCGTATCCAAAATCCTTGAAACTTTTAATGTTGACTTACAGTATGTAAGGGGAATAAGATAACCCTAATTCTGCTTTGTAATTGCTTGCAAAAATATGCAATTCATGGAACAAATTAACTTTTTTAGCCATAAGCATTCTTCTGACCAAGTCTCATTGTCAGCAGTATATCATGAGCTGGGTAATCTGCCAAGTCTGGGCTTATTAATACAACAGTCTTGCTCTTAATTCCAACTTCTTTTTTTATACCTTGAATTGGTATGCAAAAGATCTCATGTCTGCATTGTTCAACATAAGACTCAACATTCAAGACTACATAATACAACTGCTTGGAAGTTAAACAGATGCACTTGACCTCAGAATGAAATACAATGATTAGAGTTAGTTTTTGTCAACACTCTCCCTTGTGCATTTCCTGGCAGCATCAGCTCCTGTCACTCACCTTTCAGGGATATTCGGTTGTCAGTCTACTTACAGAAACGCTTTGCCATAAGACTCAGCTGTAACAGGTTATCTCCAGAATTACATGCATAGCTCTAAGAATAAACTCACAAATCCCGGCACTAATATCTAGGACATTGGACTGACACACTGCCAAAAAATGTAACAGCATATAATGTTGTACTATTTGTAATTAAATGGTATCAAGATATGGTCACTGCAAGAGATAAAGATCTCAAGCAAGTTAACGTTGAGCCATGCCTCCTCCAGTCTGCAGTTACAGGATCGTTAAACCTACAGAAAGACTTATATACTGGTGTGGCCTTGTGTTCCAAAATGATTTTTCCACAGACTGTTGAAAAATGTGCTGACAGTAAGTATTCATAATCCTTCATTAAATCAATTTTTTCCCTATAGACTCCTGGGTTGTAATGAACTTGTTCATTCTGATTACTCTCATCTTGCAGACTGAAATGTGAACCTTGGTGTTGGTGTTTTGGTGTGGCTTGAATATATCCAAGCGTAGTTTTGTGGGAACTAGCTTTCTCCATAACACAAAAATCCATTTAAGTTCCTGGTATGGACTGAAGTTTAGTGTTTGTCAGGTTGCGGCTGAACTACCTGAAGCAGCTCTTAAATCTGGGTTTTCTATATACCAAATAGTCTCTTCAGTCTTCTATCATGATTTCTTTTAAAAATACTCTGTGGAGTAGGTTTTCATTTTGATGGGACAACACCACTTTTGCTGAATTAATTTAGCTGAATGTGCTGCACTGTAGATCTTTAAGTTGATTTCACTTTAAGAAAATTCTCTTATGCTAAAACGAGCTCATTACATTTACACATTCATTTGCCAGGTAAGATAGATATTAAAGGTAAAAGCTGATAAATTTGCTTCTGGAATTTAAAAGATTAGCTGCATCTTAGAAGTCCATACCTGCTGCTGATGTGGCAGCCTGTGGTCCATGCATTCCTTCTTCTTTCAGAAATCATTCCAAATATTTTTGAGCATGCAGGTACCATCAAGGTGATTTCATAGTATTCATATTTTCAGGGGATTTGACTCTCTGCAGCTCATAGCCTGGAACACTTTCTCAAGCTTGTCATTATGAAACTCCAAGTCTCACTCCCTCCCGCCCATCACCATGGAGGAGCTGTACTGACAGCAGCTCATTCTCATTCCCATGTGCTTTTCTGATTGCCTGAAGTGCTGCTTATGCAATTCCATTATCAAGGCATCCTTATTCCTCTTGTTGCTTTGCCGTCAAATTCAGAATCTTGTCACTGACACTGATGAGTGATTTCCTTGTTTGCCTGGCCATTCCTTGACAGGTCTAATACTGTTGCACTTGTTCCTGACAGATTGAGAAGGGGAAAAAACTGGCTAGTGCCCTTGAGAATTCATCAATTTTGTTTCCTGTCTATGGGGTTGCAAGCAATACCTTTGTGTGCTGTTCCCTTTTCTTATTACTGTGCCATGAAACTTTTTTTACACTTCTATAGAGTTATCATCCCAGGCAAAGAAATGGCAAGTGAACTTCACCTTCCAACTATCCAAACATTTTGGTGGATTGAGAGGGATCATCTCCCAGTGAGCAGAGGGCTAAAATAAGGACAGGAGAGCAATTAATGGGGTTCTGTGGCAATCTCTTCCAAGCTGACGCAGTGCTGCAAGATGTTATAATGGATCAGGTATCAGATACAGATATTCTGGGCACCTGAAATGGGATCCTCTGTGACAAAAATGTCTGCAGACTCCTAAGAAATTGAGCAATGACTGAAGACAAAAAAAGTGACCAAGGAATGTTTGCCTTATGAAACAATTTCAGGGAGTAGCTGAAAACATTATTGATGTTATTTGGCAGTGGTATTCCCTTTTTATACTCCAGGAACAGATAAAAACTATGACTTAAAAAACAGCTCCTGCATTAGTGGTAGGATACCCTAAGAGGTAGTCTCACATGGTGGTGAGTGTCCTGAAGTTCAGTTCTATAACAACTGAGGCTGGGCCAGGATTACAACTTTCTTTTTTAAAAAAAGATGCTCTTTTGCATTAATTCCTTAAACTATCACTTTTACCGTAAAAAATTATTTTCTGCAAGCCAAAATTTTGCTGTTTCACACATGAAAATAAGTAAAGCCAGAAAGACTGCCAGGTGAATGTGGGAGAAGCACAGACAAACAGTGAAGAATAGCATACAGGAACACATTTACCTGTGGTTCTTCCAGATCTACACAAGTGCAAAGTTGCCACACTTAATTTGTGCCAACAAATATTGCAATACTTAAACCATTAGAAACCATAGTGTTCACAAATAAGGATTAGGAAGTCTACCTTATCATAATACTTATCTGATCTTTTCAATACTATCGTTCACATTCAATTCAGGGGGTGACATTACAGACATATCATACAAATTATTTACATGTCTAACAAATACTACCTTGACACAAAAGCTAACTGCCACTTTTGATGAAGGAGCTAAAAGTCTCCTGTGTGCTTAGTCTGTTCTTCAGTTCATCAGTAAGCAGGGTACTAGGAGATCTGAAATGTTCCACTTAGTTGAAATCAATTCTGAGACACAAGCTATATGTAATTGAACAGAAAAAGTGAAAAAAACAATTTTAACATAAGAATGAGGTGTCCTACATGCCCAAAGTTTATTGTCAAGAGCTTTTTCTAAAAGACAGTCCAAATACTTGGAGAAGCATGTATACTGTTGAATTATATTTAGCCACATTTCTTTACATACTTCAGATGTTGCTGTTGAACTGTCCTTTAGGCATGAAAGACATCTTGAAATTTTACCAAAGGCAAAAGTAAAGTGTGCAGTTCACAAAATGATGTAATTACTGTGCAGTTTGTTGATAAGAGCAATGCTGAAAGCCAGAGAACTAAGTTGTAATCAGTTGTGTGTGTATGCAAGATTATGTTTCAATGGAAAGAAAATAAAATATGGTTATGCAAATACAAGACATTAAAAATGCCCAGACTACTGAAAACTGAGGCCAGAGTTTCTGAAGCTATTCAGGCAGCAAACTGGTCATATATAATAAAGATCAACTTTCCATCAAGTTTTAAATCACTATATTTTATTCCATTATTTCATGTATGTCCTGGAAGAGCCTTGTAGTAGAATAGCTTATTGTTTTTCTTTGCTTTTTCCTACTCCTTTAAACTGAGAAACAAAATTCAAATGTTCTGATTTACAGTAAATAGTGGGGAGGAGGAAAACTGAGGATTTTATTGCTGCAAAACTAGCACATCAATTATTTGGAAAGGTATTTGCTGATCACATCAGCTATCTTGTGTTCTCATTAAATTGATGAATTATTGGACAGGGAGAAATCTTCAAAGCTGTTTTAGGAAGGCTGGAGGCACTTTGTAGAATCAGAAATGCAAACAGCTGATGGTTAACAGAATATAATTAAATGCACAAGTGATGTTACTATACTGCCTGTGGGTTATCACTGAGCCTTCTCCCCCTTTCCACCCCCAAACTAGGTATATTAATGGCACCACATTAAGGAACTCTCAAACATTTAACTTCAATATGCAGCTTAACTTCAATATGCAGCTAGTTTGTTCTTTGGAGAAACCTATTCTTTAATGGGATTTTTATTTGCTTAGTATATTTTACCTTGCGTGCAATGTTGACATGACACCTCAGCTGAATATGGTTTGCATATGGAATCACAGATCAAATCACATGTAATGCAATAGACAGCAAATGTTCTCTCCAGTATTATGTTTTAAAAAAATTAGAAAAGTGTAAACTTTAAAAGAAAATTCTATCCAAAATGTTATTTCTATTCAAGCAAGTGTACTAGCACTCTGATACCGTGGTGATCAAACCCAGGAAAATATTTAGCAATATCAGAACTCATTTGAAGTGTGTGGGAGAATAGAGACCTGTGCATTCTGGCAAGATGTAACTAATTGGACAATGTAATATTTATCAGTTTACTGAATTCATATTTAAAGGCTACACATTCAATATAGCTGCAATAAAATCATCTTACCATTTTCAAGTTTTCACTGTGCTCTGGAGTATAAAGTCAGATTTCAGTGCTGGCCACCACTAAATCAAATGGAACTTGATACCTTTCACTTCACCCTTACCCCACAAACAGTGCCTCAGGTTCTGGAAGGCATAGCCACAGCAGTCTCTTGGTCTAACTTCAGTCTTGTTAAGCCATAATATGGAGGAATAACAAGAAAATTTTCTGAAGTTCTTGAAAGATTATTTGTCTAACCCCAGAGTCAAAACTACAATGTGTAGGGTTATCAAACATCTTTATATTTGTGAAAAAAATTGGATTAATATGTTTGTAGGAAACTTGAGTCTCAGCACCTTTAGATCATAACTTACTGAACAGTTCTGAATTTGCTCACCCTAACATTATCTCATTTCAAGTCATTTATTCCTAAATACATAAACAACTCACTTGACATCAAAATATTTCTGCTGCTTGTTTGACTTTGCACTTACCAGCAAAGTGCCAATGAAATGCCATCTTGAATGGGAATGTCTAATGGCAACAGAAGGGAAACAGAAAAGATACATAAAAAGCTCCAGAAAATGCAGTCAAGATAGTAGATTTATCATCCCAAAGTCAAATGAGGGCCTAAAACATTTAACACTACAACATCCCAAATCCTAGTATTCTGAAACAATGATTTTATGTAATATTTTGGGATTCATGCTTGGGAAAAGAGAAAGTTCATCCAACACCAACATTCTGGTTGCCCATGTGATACAGAAGCTGTCACTTGCAGATGTGACCTTATGATGGAGAGGGAATACTGACCCTCTCCTCTTCACATATTCCCCTGTAAGAACAGGATTCTGGAACCTGAGAAAACCCCAACAGCATGATAAGATTTGCACTGACTTCAAATAGCAATTCTGCACTTGAACTTAGCTGAGAAGATGGGTGCCACCAGCCAGGAAGGGGATGAAAGGTGCCAACCCCACTGTGTTCCTGAACACTGCTAGCACAGATGACCTTCACAGCTTCTGAGCAAGGCGGAGAGGTACAACCACACAAGGCAGTGCAGGCATGACTCGGATATCAAACCATTCTGTGCTCACTGTACTATCTTTTCATTTGGGTATCACTTAACAATTCACTTTTAGAATCTTGACTGTGATGCCACTCATCACCTATCACTAAAATGTAGTTATTAAGGATGCAAAATTTGTAGCAGCGACTTGGACTGAAGTGAGAAAAGTAGCCCAAGGCTACACAGCACACTCATATCATATGACCTCCAATAAATTGGTCTGGGAAAAATTTCTCTTCTTACTAGTACTTTTAAGTTTCCTCAGTAAAACATTTCCAAATACCAGCCATTTTCTTCTATTGGTTGGAAACTGTGGGACACTAGGGCGTAAGAATTGAAAACAGGAAAATTTGCTAAACTAATGTTTTTGCTATCAGTCCTCCCCAGGGCAAAATTAAATGGCACAGGCTTACTGTTAAAAGTTATGTATAAACTAGAAGTTGCAATTGTGTTAGAAATTATGTACAACGAAGCCAAACACCAGCTTAAACAGACCTACTTCACGTTCTCAGCTAAAAACAAACCAGAATTTTAATCAGTGCTGGCAGTTCACTTGGAGTTGCTTATTCGCCAAAATTAACTTGAGCCAAGTATTTGATGGTAGTCAATGGTTTACTCTGATTTTTCCGTCCTTGTTTATGAACAATGGCAGCACTCCAGTTTTTATGAAATAAAGAAACTGGATTCTGTCTGCCATTTGGTAGAAATAGAAAGATAATGTGAATGCTATTAATGGTTTAAAGTTTGACGTGTTGGCCCCTGTTAACAAACCCCACCCATCTAAACCAAAGTATTCCTCTTAATCATATCACTAGCACACAGAACCTCCCTCTAAATGATTTCTTTTTCAGGAACTTAACATATTTCAGACAAAATATTGACAGAAGAGTAAGTACAGCAGTGTGGGTGTTTCACTACTATTCTTGTAAAGAATAATGCTCACTGAAAGCAGTTCCTTCTGTTAAGGTGTTAGGTCATAGTTAGATCTCGCTAACAAAATAGGAGCAAAGCATAAGAAGCTCTCCACCCAAAAACCACACCATACTTCTAGTACACTAGAAGCTTGAAGTTTAGGTGTATTGTGTGACTTATGATACCCTGACCTACCCAATTTGATCCAAATTCTGCTGCAATGTTCCATATGAGTGAGGCTGATAATTTTTTTAGCAGTCCCAGGATCAGGACCCTTCTTTGTACCAATAGAGTGACTGTGGAAATGGAGAACATCTACAATGCCTAGCATCAGTTACACAAGTTGGGACTTCCCATCTGTGGACTGATTTTTCTTGTGGATTGCCACTGATTCATTCAGCTACATCCATGCCCCAAAATGTGTTTTGTACCATAGAAGTGGTTTCCAGATCCTGCATGATCCTGCCTCATTATGCATGGGTCCAGAAGAGTTACAAGAGGCAACTCCAGCTCTCTAAGCAGACATGACAAAGCCCTTGTATTCCTTGACTCACACTGATTTTCTTCACATCCTTATACTCATGAGAAAATCCAGCATCTGGCCAACTAAAACAACATTAAGTGAAATTCACTTTCCATTGTGCAGTACACAGGGGCAGAAACTGCTACAGTAGGAAAAAACCCAAAATAATAGCTGCTTCCCATGCCTGATCAGCTTTACCTACTGTGGAGTTCCTGCTACTAGAAAGGTAGAGGTCTGCTTGGGTGCTTTACCTGAGAAATAGCAAACTGCATAGCTCAGAGGAAAGGCTGGTGTGACTATACTGGCAATGCCCCCATGGAGACAGAATGTATCTGGCAGAAACAGTACTTTGATACTTAAATTATGATTTAGAGACCACTCTTACTGCTAAAATTTACTTCTGCAAGGGAAAAGGTAGCCTGCTGCTACTGTGGTACTGGGTACTGTTTAATTTTGCCCATTCTAGCTGCAGTACACTGAGGAGACTGGATGTCCATCACAAAAATCTCTGGCTGGCTGGAGAATGGTCCCAATATGTTTGCATATGTAAAACAAGTAGTACATATAACATGCTGAAGAATGATGCTGAACAAATCTTTAAGAGAAAACTTGCATTTCTCTCATTACATTTTTCACTAGGGAATGGAATTTACATATAAAATGGATAGAATCAGCACAGGGCAGCACTTGGTAGAGTACCATGGGATAAAACCCTGGAGGGAAAAGGGGCCCAAGAAAGCTGGTTAATATTCAACGATCAACTCTTCCAAGCTCAGGAACATTGCATCCCCAGCTGGATTTCTCCATCCTCATATTCTCTAACAGTAATCAAGAAAACAATTGTTCCAGGCCGTTTTCTCAGGCAACAAGGCTACAGAAGATGCCGACAGCTTGCTGGAATAGAAGCTTCCAGCAAAAAGCAATATGTATTATCGTTCAGATAGCAGCAGCCAAACAAATGCATTTAACCCTGTTATTTGAGAAATTTGTACACTAGATACACATTAAGGGACTGGACAGAACAGGACCCACAGGTACCTCTTCTGCTTGAACCATAAATTAAATTAAAATAAAGCAAACATTTGCAAGCAGTATTAACATAATAAATTGTAAAAGACAGAGAGTGTAATTATTCCATCACACTGAGGAGGACTGAACTAAAATATTCTGTGCATTTTGGGATATTACTTATTAAGAAAAATGTTGTTGTTCTGAGATGTTTTCCTATGTTGCTTAGAAGAATTGTAGGTTAAACAAGTGTTTTGTCTACAGCAGAAAGCATAAGGAATGTATTTGTAGGAAACCCCATTAGTACTTAAGAAACTGCCTTAGTTTGTAAATGTCTAGGTTATAGATCAGGAAAAAGAAAACTTATAAAGCCTTACATACAGATTTTAATAACATTTTTATAGGAAATTACTTTGCATTGATTGTACCATGAAAACATACAGTCAAGCAAACACACAGCACACAGTAAGTCCTGTAGCACAAGCCACCCAAACTTTGATTACTTGTGATAACTTATTGTCTGTGCCACCTGAGGCTTTGGTATGAAGAATCCATGTATCCAACTTCTACATAATTACTTCTCTATGCTATTCTTCTCTGCCAGAGCTTTCTGAAGAACATTTCCTCATTTTTAACAAGGCCCTGGTACCAAGAAAGTCAATATTCCACAAGAAAGTTGGACTAAAGTTTAATTTTTTGCTTCTTGATAGGTTTTGCTTATCAGTATTCTTATTTCAGCAACTCCTACAGTTCATGGCATCATATGCAGTTCTGTATTGTAATAAACCACTCTTCATGGTTTTTAATGGAATATGGACTTCAGGATTAGCCAGTAAATACTGTTACTGGTACCAGGCATCTTTCACTGTCATGTGACGACCGTTTGGCATAATCCTTCCTCTCCTGCCTGCCTGAGTTTCATGGAGTCTTTTATTTTAATTCACATGCATGTCACTTTTTATTAAATTCTGGGATTTACAGATAAGAAAATTCGGCATTTTTCATAGTGTTCTTTGTGTGTAGCACTCTGTGTGCTTTAACCCATTTTGGACACTTGCTGAACTGAGTTCCTCATCTACTGTGCTCTGCGAGCTGAACTGATCTGCCATTGTTCACACAAACAATACTGATCAATGTAGCAGTTCTGCTTTTCACCAAGCTTCAGCCCTACACAATGTGCATATTCTCCCAGTTCCCATGGGCAGTCCTGCTGAAGGGAAGCAGGATTGATGGGTTTGGGACAGAAGGAAACATCTGTGAAATTGTTTTGACATCTGCCTCAGTGAGTGATTTAAATTTTTATTGTTTTACTTTAATTTTGTTTGCCTAACAAGTGACCTGGAAAATTTTACAGGATTTTTTTAGTTACCTAGAATTTAGCATGTTCTCTAGAGCAGAGGAAGCCCCAGGTGAGCTGAACTGAAAGGAATGGAAAACTGAACTGAAACACCTTTTGAAAGCTCTCTATCAATCCAGATGTTGTGAATGACAATTCAGTCACCTCCACTAACCTATGTAAATATGTACTGCACAGGTTAGTAAAATTTCGTGTAAATTTTCTTCAAAACATAAGACCCTTGGCTTTGAAAATAACTCAGGAGCTGTATTAGAAGACAATTGTAAGTACTTTCTCCAGGAGGATACTCTGGACTTCTTGAATCTCTAGTTACTTGAACTCCTGTTTCTCTCGTTGTCTCCAATCATTTATGACCCTCTACCCTTTCAAGGGGCACTCCACTGAAGATGTACTGATATTTGCCTTTCTGTCCCTTCATATATCAACAAAAGAGCACACGTGATTTTCCCAGATTTCCAGGCTCCTCCTTTTATCTCCCCTGAACTGTCTTTGTTTTTGTTTATATATATCCCCAAATTAGTTTCTCATAAGTAGTTCAGCCTCCCGAAGATGTACAGGAGGACCAAGCACTAAAAGAAAACTGTTACATTTACTTGGTTGAGCCAGTTATGCCTAATTTCCTGGGCATTGTTTAAAAAACTCTCTGCTTTATGGATACACACATTAAAAGATGCTTGGGATATTTTTTTTTATGTTTTTAATTGAGTTTTGCAGCATGAAGTTATGGGAGAGCCTTCAGTGGTTTCTGAAGCAGGAAGGTTTGCTAGGTACAGCTTATCTGTAATTCAGCTCCCCTGAGTTCACTGATTTTGATTCTTATAATGGATTTAGAAAGGTATGAAAATGAAGCTCTTAATAAAACATCAGGCATTTTTTTTCTACTTACTCCTCTTTATAATAAATGAAGATATTCAAGAGGTTCTAATTTTACAGGTTAATTACCTTACCATAAACTAGTATCTGTAATTCAGTTGTTTGGATACACCAGAATGGGGGGAGGTACAGGAATGAACAATTTGTTTCTAAATCAGAATGAAACTGGATCAAAAAAATCATTCATCCTATGCAAGATGCACTGGATTACTACTAAATATAGCCACAGCTGCAGAATAAATATATTTTTTCTTATGGCTGATATTTGTGTTTGACCTGTACTTCTATATGTTTGCCAAAAATTGTTGATTTAGTAAAATTCAATATTGCTAATTAACTACAAGAGAACAGAGTAGGCTATTCAGAACATTAAAGCTTTGAAATTTATATTTTTTATAAACAGTGAATAAGGGTAACTTGTGATATTTACTGTGTTTTTACAGTATGTAATAGAGAGATCTTTGTGGACTACATTAATCCTTTTTTCGATTAACTATATACCTTCAAAGTTCACTTGCATTTCTCATACACTTTACAACATAGGGTCAGGCAAGGAGGAACAAACTTCATTAAAGCATTATGAAAACTGCACAATTTCACCATCAAAGCAGTGACAGTACAGTTACTAAATCCTTACAGCATTCATCCAGTTTGACATAGCTAATTTACAGGAATATAACTTTTCAGCAACAGTCCAAAGGTGTTTTCCCATGCTTCTATAACCAACATAGACCCCAGAACACTCTAAGTGTGCTCTCTGCCTGTATGTTGGTACGCCACTAACCTTATGCCCAATCTGTTATAAAATTTACTTTGATTCCTGCTTTCATGTATTAACTCCCAAAAGCAGTAATAAACCTTGTAGCTTAAACATTAAGACCTTAGCTAACTGCAGTTAGAATGCTTATTCTGTACTGACAGGTCTATCGCACAGCTGCAGAGTAGAAAAGATACCAACAGCAGCATTTTAAGTTTCCAGGTGACACAGTAGGGATTTCTCAATTATATATCATGCACTTGGAATTAATTTGCTCAAACCTTTGCACTGCAAAGCTTTTTTCTTTATAAAATCTAGACAGGCTTTAAACTGTATAGCTGAAGTTTTCCAGTTTTCCCACCCTGCCCTTCATTTTTTTTTGCTAATCTGCTCAACCTGAATTATTTTTAACATTAGATTTTCAAGACCAACTGGTACTGTATTTCTCTAGTATTAAAAATTTAACTGTTCCTCCCCGAGAAGGCCATATTGGTGCATTGTCTTAGAGCAGGGGCTCTGAACCAAAGGGAACCTTCCCATTCTCGTAAGTGCAAATACATGCCCTTTGCACAGACTGTGCAGCCTGAAAGGCCTCCTTTATCATTATGGTTTTTTGGTTTGTTTTTTTTTCTTTTTAGATTATTAAACTCTTATCCAGGGACCAGTAAAGGTGGATACATCAGAAATCCATCAGTACACACAAACCCCTTTTCTAAGGTCAGCAGTGAAAGGGAGGGGGAAAGTACGGCTGCTCATCTTTGGTTTGTGTCCTTCTCCAAGAGAAAATTAAGCCACACAGCCATGGCAGCAGACAATTGACACGCTTATGAGTGGGGGAGGTAGAAGTTTATAAATCATCTGAAGAACAAGGGTGAACTGCTGCTCCCTTACAGGGGTCTCTTGGATTGTTTGCCTCCACCATAATGACTGCAAAATGGCAGGAGAGAGGAAGAGCAGAGAAGCTGGATCAGAATGAAGACACTTTGGCTAAGGACATGGAAACAAGACACAAACAAAGGTCATAAGAGCTTTCCCAAGCTTATAGCTAGAGGCCCCACACTGTGCTCCTTCTGCCTTCCAGAAAGTTTCTATTCTGTATCAAAGGATATAACTTTGCTTCATACACACAGCTCAGTACATCCCCCAAAAGTCAGGAATTTCACTTTTCCATTTGGCATCACTCAGACATTTCAGGGCCAACTTCACTTGCTGGAATCCAGTCTGACACAGTGAGTAGCCTTCTCTAGCACCTAATGAGAGTGTTGCTATTTTAACTGCAAACTTCAAATATTTAAGCAAGGTGAAAATATGCATGTGGGACAGATATTTTAAAATTCAATTTAATTGCCAGTAGTTCATAACCTGCAGGGCTAGACACTTCATTATCAAAAAGTGGGAAGATTCACAGTTCCCCAGCAAGAGGTACTACACTGTGCTCAACCTGAAAAAACAGAAAGTGAACTTTAAAAAAGTGATTAAAATAGCTCCTTCACAAGGGCAAGTGTCATCATTAATATATCTAGTCTTTAAGTTAATTTACTTTTTTTTCTGTAAGCCTAGCACAGCTGAACTTAGATGTTCATTTTGCATAACCTAAGTCCATCCTACTAAAGTGGGATAAGTTACACCACCTGGGGATCCAACCTGCATCAGCTATAGCATTGCAGATGGAAAGGCAAACATGATCTGAAGAAGTGCCCTAATAAGTCTGTAAATGCATTTCATGTGAGTAACCTAACACCAAATTGACTCAGGTTGTTTTTCAGTTTGATCTCATATTTTCTAGATTATCCCAAATTACCAGCAAACCCCTTATACTGGACACAGTCACTGTGAGATCGCATAAAATTACTGCTTTTAAAGTATGGGACCTTGAAAATTAACCTTTTTTGTGAGGTTACATCGTTTAAATTTAATACCTTGGTTAAAGTGTTCCCACCAAAGACCAGCTGTAACTTGCAAGGCCAGTTCTCTAAACAGACCTGGCTCAGTACATCACCCTTTGAAACTACATTGTGAGAAGCAGCAGAACAGAACTTTAATTTCAGCACAGGCTTTTCCAGCACAAGGTAAGCACAGCCCTCTTGAATGATGTGGCCTCTAGTATGTTGAGAATGTACTAAATCTGCTGTTGCCCAGCTAGGATTGAGTTGAAGAATTACAATTGTGACCAAAAATAAGTATCTTTTCTTGAGTCTGCTTTCTTTAATTCTAATTATTAAGAACATATTTTGGAGAAAGTAGGAGACTGGAAAATTAATCTGCAGCATAACAGTAGGTTGAAATAGGAAACAAATGTTCACACTCTTTCCAATTCTCAAGCACAGGATTACTGCAAGTGTAGTTTACTCATCGCATAGAATTACCTGAGATAGTTATTTACTGAAGATTCTTTACTTCATAGAAAAAAAGTCTTACTTCACAGTTGCCCAGGAGAAATGAACGCAAGCACTTATTATGTTGGAATTCGTACATAATGCATGATTTTCAATACCTCCAGGCAAATGGTATCCCATTTTAAGACTAGAGTATTTATGCACAGACTATGTTTGCTCAGTAACACTACCTTATTTTTTTCTGCTTGGTAACCCACATCTTTGCAAGTAGATGAGCTTGGGTAATCTTTCTATCTTTAGGGAATTGTGCTATGTAGTGAAGTGGCAACCAGCCATTCCATATGGTTTTCATCCCCTTCAGTCTAAAGGACCTTCTCTGTCCTGGTATGCAAACATCTAAAAGAGCTGAAATAGTATTTTTTTTATGACACAGATATGAAGATATCACATAACCAGTATGTGTAAGGGAGGGGGAAGAATTTATTGAGAGCCATACACACCATTTGTTTTTATTTTAAGCATCCATATTTGTTTCTTTTAGGTTCCATAAAAGGCAGTTATGATTATCCAGTGTCTTGTTTTCAGTCTGATCAGAAGAGTCCCTTGCCAGCCCTTCTGGTTCTCATTCTGTCTGGGTGGCCTCTCCAGTCATGTTCTCCAAAACCATGAGTTCATAATAAATATTTAGGCTTTTCCTAGCTGCTTAACAAATAACTCCTTCAACTAGTATAATCCCATAATACTTCTGAAAAGCATTTAACAGTACCATTTTGCATATTATGCACCAATGCAGGTTTTCCAGAGTTTACTGATCATTCACGAGTGTGCCTTATGTGTAAGTTATGGATGCAACTTTGCAGTCAGGTGTACCACAAAGCAGAGCTGCTAGCTGCCTAACCACACAACAATCAGAGAAAAAAACCCAGCCCGCAGCTCCTCCCCAGTTTTTCCATTATTTGGCCAGATCATGTCCTGTATTCCCAAAAGCTATACTGAACTAAGGTGAAAATCCATGCCTGTTTGAATTTGCCATGCCCTTAACCTCAGTAGCAATGCTAGAGTAGTGCCAGTGTAGCAACTCAGTATTGCACATGCAGCATAATTTTCCTTCAGTACAAAATAACTCCTCTGCAGAGCACAAACAATAGTAGTAGACAATATTATCCAGATGTAATTCAGATGATTTTATTACTATAAACTTTGCCTGATTATAAGCAGTGATATACTGAGGTCTTGCAGGGACAGAAAATACTTCTTTAGTTTGTTTTGCAAATTTCAGTTCATGCTGATAGTTGTCATCCTTAAAAATCTATTAAAGACTTATCTAGAGAGATGGATACTGCAGCAGATGAAGTGCTTTACTGCTTTATGCAAATTGCTCTCCAATTGTCCTGACTTTTGGCTGTCTCCAGTTTGATAAAGCACCTCAAGCTGTATGAAAAATGTGACTCTCAGATATGACAAGATGATGCTCCAACTTTCTGTGAGTAATATATTGAATAAGCTTTCTAAAATACCTTTCAGGCTATCAGCAGTCCTTATACCTGTCATTCAGTGGCTGTATTGCTGCTATGCTCTCAGCTAGAACTGCACTTTTTCAAACCAACTTCTGAAAGCCCATGGTCCATATTCCATTCCAAAGTAGATTCAGAAATTTCAATTAAGAATTAACTTCACAACAGAATCCTCAAGACACTCTTACATACCCCCATTGTCATTAACGACATCCAGTGTTCAAGGTTTTCAGCTTCAATAAAGCCTATAGCATTTCAATTCCAGTGAAGTCAGTGGGAAACAGAAGACCACTGCAATGAATTGGACATGTCATAATCAAGCCCACACTTTGTTTTGAAAGTCTGAGGTGAGCATTAGGCAAGTTTTTATCTACTAAAAGTCAGTTCATTATTTAAGTAAGGCTTTTTCTAGCTATATTCTTTGTGATCTTGTAGTTGAGTACATTTATGTGAAGGTTTAACCATTAAAAAAGTCAATACCTTGTGAGAAATTAGAATCCTAATTTCCAAGATCTTAAGGTGACATTCCAAAAATACATATTTCCTTCTAAGTCCTAATAGGAAGATTTCCATGACCTTGCTCTTGTCAGCATGCTATTTAGAAATAAAATCCTGATTTGCAAAGTGTCAGATAAACACAGCTGTGCACATGTGCTCACTTGATTGCAGACTGCATGCACAGCTTTGTTTACAAGGGCCAAATCAGCTTGCAATTGCACTTGTAATTGTGTGTCTCAAATCAGCAGAGGCTTTACAGAGTCTGCTACCTAAAAACTGCCACCACAGACACATTTAGCATACTTTTTTTTTATTCTAGGAAACCCATAGTTCTCTTGCATTGATGCTATTCAAATGGTTTCTAGCAGCAAATATGTAAGGGCCATGAATAAAATGCAAACTGAGACTCAGAAAAGATGAACCTACATAAGGTTATCTGTTGCATCATTGAGATTTGATTCCAGTCATGGCATATGTTTATCACTAGGTTTCTGCCCCAGTTCACCTTCTACTAACTGTACAATACCTGATTTTTCCTTCTCTCCATTTGGGGTATCCATCTTCTCAGAAGGGAAAGAACTCAGCAGCCAAAGTATTATCTTGCTAAATTTACATACAGCTTCATATCCTGCCTGAACTTCAATCTGTTTTAACAGGCTAATATTCATAAACTTGATGTGCAGGAGAAACTCATGCAAGTTGAGCTATTTGTCTGCAGACTTCTTTAAGGAAGTGTGCTGTATGCTTTTGAGCCAAACAGTAATCAGAGAACACAGGAAAGTTCATTCTCTCTGCCTCATGACAGCCCAGATCTATACTAGAATCAAGCTGCTTTTTCCGTTATTTAAAACATGGCTAGAATCTTTATGACAGTTCAGAATTTTGTACAGAGAAAGGTTTTCCAGCAGGGCTGAATTTCATGGAAGAACACAGCAAAATAGTTGTGAGACCTGCTGCTACTTGACCAGGTCTTTTTCTAGACTACCCCTCTTTCTGTGAAACCCATTGGCAGGTCCCCAAAATAGTGATAACTGAGTAAAACAGTTTGCAAAACTTGGTCATTGTGGTTCAGCCTGTTTTTCTGTACCTGTCCAACTCCCAGACACCAAGAAGGAACAAAGGCCTTTCTTGGTAACATGCACATAATCTAGTCTGACAGAAGTCACAACACACAGCAGCCCTGAGTTCTCTACATTTGAAGACTTACAACACAAAGTTCAGAAAAATTAGTGCTGTTGTATTGTTTCTTGCCAATCTGTCTTGTACAGGAGAGTACAAATAGTAGAGACAACTGATTTTATCAGTTGCTAAAGAAAAATTTATTGGTTGAACCATGATGGTAAGATGTTTCTCTTGAAGGTCTCTAAAGGTTAGGTGTCCAATTTCCAATTTGCTTGATAACTCATAGGCAAAGTTACCAGCTCCTAAGACAACATGGAAAAAAAATTTGTTCTGCCATCTATCCCCACCTGCCTGTCAGCCAGTCTGCATTCAACAACAATGTTCACACAAAATTGATTCTTCTGTCCATGAAAAAGGATGGGACCACAGCTTTTATTAATAATGGTCCTTGATTTTGCATCTTGCCTACATTTAATAGTCTCTGTAAGACTATGTCCCTCACTGAACCATTTTCAGGAGCTTGGGACAAAAAGCTTTTATGAAAAAGAGTTTCTCTTTTTTTATAAAAGAGAAACAGACTCATCAGAGTGTTTCTAATGAAAAGATGTTAAAGTTCTCTTGTTTACATCCCTCACAAAGTTTCTACTTTGGAAAATTGTTGAACTATAATGACTATAGTTGCAGCTATATGCAGGCCAGACACATTCCTTGATGTGTACCAAAAATGGAGAAAGGCCTTTGCATGTAGAAGATGCTACTACCAAGCTAGGCATTTGATCTCAGAAGATCAAAAAATGTATTGGACTTCTCTTCAAATTTCAGAGACATGAGGACTCTGAAAAAGAATTGCAAGTTTGGTTGAAATTTTTATTTTTTTGCTCCTAAAGAAAAAGTTATACAGAGGATCTCTTCCTGCAGTGGATTACACCAGAGACTACCAAAGAGCAGCTTCATACTTTGCTGTGGCTTTGTGGAGATCTGGCAGGGCCAAAAGAGGCTTACTTTAACTGGTTAGATTCCAGCTGTTCTGATACATTACTTTCCTAACACTTCTTTTCCATGCATGCAGCTAAAAGGCCTTTAAAGGTCTCCAGAAACCACCACTTGAACAAACAGGTCTCAGAGCCAGGGGGTGAGTATTCTGAAGGCAGCAGCAGTTTAATCAGCTCAAGCACAAGCACAGAGTGAAGTTTGGCTGCTGTCCCTTTCACAGCTGCACGACCTTTCCTGCTCAGTTCTTCAGCAAAGAGCCTGGGAATGGAGAGAAATTTTATATTTGACCAGAACACAATAGGAACATTGTTACAGTTCCCATTAGGCAACAGCATTTCAGAATATGCTATACACACAGTGCAAGCAGACACTAATGCTGGCCAGTCAATTTGTTAGCACGCATTTTCCATTTTAGGCTAATTTTAGGCTAAAAATTAGCAAAAATACAGATTTTTGGAGTTGTGGCAAATCTCTATTACCTTCAAATAGTAAATTACTCAGAATTCAAATGAGAAATATTTATTTCTACCAAGGCTATTCATTACAGTGCAGAAACACGTGAAAGCTGAAGTTATTAATAAAATAGCACCTTTTCAAGACCTTTATTTAGCAGGAGGAATAGAAGTTTAAGCACTTTAGTTATTGAGAAATTCTAAGACCATATATCAATTAAATACCAAACAGGTTCACAATTCAATCTCAGTTTGCAGTACAGGGAAGAAGCTGTGTGTGGGGGCAGCTGTAAAAGTGATCATTTCCAGAGGACTCTGCCACATACTCTGATGGGATGTACACAGTTGAATTACTGCCCGGTGACCCAGTTGGTAACCATCTAATTCAGACAATATTTAAATTTTACAGATGTAGTTATTGTAATCTGCTAGTCTACTTGTTTTCCAAGCAGATAAGGTCTCAAATAAACTAGGCAATTCTGTTCTCTTTCTTCAGAATCCTGGTAAACGCAGAGCATTTCAACCTTCTCAAGGTTATGCTCTAACTCTAGAGGAAAGAGGGTGTAAGTATTGCTCACAGCATGATCTAGAACAATCTAGCAGACCAAAGTCATCCATAAAGATAAGAGAACCAGTCCCACAATAAATCTTATAAACTGAGACAAAAAACCCCTAAAGATGACAGGACTAATTTGTTTTTGTAGCAAGGGCAACTCTGGCTTTTAGACAATAAGTGGACTGAACATATTCAGAAAGCTCTGTTTTTACAAGAATGATTAATAGTTGTATTTTCTTTCTTACTGTGTTACTGTAAATACTGCTGGCTGGATTTGGAAACTTGTAATAACATGATCTTTGAAGTTCATTCACTGGACAAGAATCCACAAAAAAGTTGCAAAAACAGAGCCCCAGAGCCAAATAAACTGCAGCTAATGTGCCATTGATTAATTCCACTGGTCACTAGTGAGAACATACCCTATTTTGTTTAGTAGCCAGGCTTTTAATGTTAAGCATTTTCAAGTAGGAATCCTCCCAGACTGTCAGAGTCCAATTCTATAGAAGTAATAATGGGGAACATTTCAGGAGAAAGTCTGATTCCATTTTTTAAATCTATAACAATAACCAGATTTTCCGAACTGATCACACTGCTGTTGAATTGGCACTCAACAGCCCTGCCATCTCCAGAAATGAAGGGTTTTGGTTTTCACACTGTTACAGGAATCCTTATCACTTCAAGATACTCAGGCATTCACACCATAATGAAAGTCTATGTTAGGCAACTGTATTCTTGCTGCTCAAAAATCCCCTGCTGCTCCAGTGAAACTGCTGTTGCCCATTCCTGGCTAAGAATAATTGTTTAAATGTGCTGTGGTACGAGCACCTATTGAAATGAGTAAATTCCTAATTCATGTTTTTAGTAAACTACTGTATTCCACAAATGACCAGCCAAAAGCACTTGAGATATAGGACTCTGATTCCTTGTAGCTTGGTTCTTAAACTGTGGATAGACACTGGTACAATTCAAGCTGCATTGGAAAAGCAGGATGGGGAAAGGAATATCTGCTCTATTTGCTTTGAATGATTGAGGAACATAATTCTTGGAAAAGTAGTTGATGATTTCAAAGTTAGTGGGTGGTTCAGCTATGTAGCTCCTATTAAATTGGTATCCCTTAGGGAAGATATTAAATCTCCATCCAGGACTTTGGCAGATGGTGGAGCAACATTGTTTCAAGATTAATTTACAAGGGGGATGCTGGGAAGTTTGGCTCCTGTAGCCCTTTCCTCTGCTCCGAAGCTTAGCCATTGTGTATTTAGTTATGGGCATGCCCTAAGGTATGCAGCACAAAGACCAAACTGTTGCAAGTCTTCAGGCAGGTCAGAGCAAAGCTGGTACAGACTTGAATAAGCTTTTGTGTCTCGATAGAAAGCAGCCATCAAGACCTGATTCTACCCTCTCAGTCATGCAGTTCTCGGGGAAATGGAGTCAAAGTGATCTGGGAAGACAACTTGCACCCGGAATAAATGGGTTAAGGACAAAACAACATATCTCCTTACAAATTCACTCAAACTAATTATCCTGTACCTGTACAGCTTGTTTCATGCTACAACAAAACTAAAAATGAGCACAGAGGGAGAGCAGGCAACAACAGATACCCTACTGCTAAGCAGCTCTAAAACCATATAAACTGGCAGTAGAGGCTTTTAAAGGCATTATAGCTGCAGGTGATGTAGGCAGCATCACTATTTCTTAATTACCTGTGATCACTTTTTTGTCAGGTGTACAACTCCAAGCAGCCGGAGATCAGTGACATAAGGGCCACTGCAGGTCAACTCTCTTGCAGGATCATGGGAATCAGAAGAGGCCTGAAAAGCCATCTTCATGCCTTACTGACTACAGACCATACAGCTTCATTTTCCGAATGGCTGTACGAGTGTCAGGCTGCTGGCCTGCGAGGGCTTAACCTGGGGGGCTCTCACAGAACTTAAGTGGGATGCACTCCTGACCTTGTGGAACAGATTCACTCCCATGTAAGACTTCTTTGAAGCAGTACAACACACTGTCTTAACAGGAGATCTATAAATCTGGAAAATCTGCTAATTCATTCAGTAATTTCAAGCATGTTCAGTACCCACTGCACTTTTTTGGACAGTCAAGAAACTTACAATCAAAAAACGTAAACAAAAAGTTTTTATGTATAAAAACCTCAAAGTTGTTGCAGTTTGTGTCAGAGCTGAGATCTGATAACACCAGTGAAGTCCAAAGCACATGGAAATGGCTTAGCCATGTTTGATTTGCTGCACTATTTTTGAAGGTCAGTCATCTAAACTGACATAGTGAACAGTGCAAAAACTTGGTGCATTTCTGTTCCAAGGCCCTGAAAAAATGGAGCACTTTACAAACACAGCTCTTTATTAAACTCTCAAGTTCGTGGGTCTCCAGTTAGGTATCCCATTGCAAAAATGAAATCTCAACTGTTTTAATAAAAGCCACTTTCAGTTTCCTTTAAGGAAATGCTACCAAGTCATAGCTGTAACACTATATCTAATTAATAGAGCTTTTGTGCCAGTACAAATGCCTAAGCAGCTGATACTTCCATTTATGGCTGTCTGTTCTCCAAGACTAGTCAGTAGGCAATAAACTTAATTACTTTCTTAAAATTCAATTATTCTCTAAAAGAAATGCACAAAATTAATTTGTATGCTGTGACTTCACTTAGCTTATTCCCTTGCTGTTATTGCTTTTAAGGATGAGGTATCCTTGCAATAGTTGCATGTAGTGTAGACCTAGCATTTAAAAATATATCTATGCCTGTTAAGAAAAAATCCCACGTACACTGTGACAAGTATGTATCTGTTTTGTTTAGCTCTGTACTTATTATCTACATACACATTTGCAAAATATTATATTTTTCTTCTGTGTTTTAGGGTGAGTTTGGTCATCAGAACTGCCTATATCACTAAAACAGTACTAGAATAATTCACTTTAACATCCCTTAGAAGCAAACAGGTACACAGCTACACATATCACTGTTCCCTAAATATACCCTTTGCATCCTAAGCAGTGTTGTTTAACATTCTAATTCAGAAAGGTGTTTCAGACAAGTTTAAGTATCCCCATTAACACTCCTTAGCTGCATACTTCTAGCTGGGCATGTCTACAAGTACTTTCCTGAACACAGGTCTGCTTATGCCACTGCAGCAAAAACAACCAAGAACAAATTCTGCAAGGGATGTGCCATATCTTACACAAGTACCTTGGGATTGATACTAACATGAGGCTAATGTGACACTCCTCTATTGCTGCTAAAGAGCAAGTGGGAACTGGTTGTGAACATGACACTCCCAGCAAGTAAATTGTGATGAATCCAAGCTATGACAGCACAAGGCCATAGTTAAAATGGGGACTGTACTATTTGGTATTATCTACTCATCCAGTAAGGCAGCTTCCACTACACAGTTCACACTTCCTTCCTGCCTTACAGTACTTGATAGCACCCCTTGTATCTTATCCTTTCAAACCAAAATAAAGAGAATAGAGCACTGAAATAGCTCTTCTATACACAAGCAGGAAAGGCTTTCCAAATTTGAGTATGATGCAGCTAAAGAACAGGGTGAAGGAGGAGCTGAGCACCTCACAAGTGACCTGTCCATTTTGTTTTATTTGCAAGGAAGCTAGCCTGAGGCTAAACACACTCAAGACTCATCAGAAAGGTCAGCTTCCGATTTGCATGCACCATACAGGACCACTTTTTGACATTAAGCTTGCAAACGTTTCACTTAGAGTTGGAACATTTTCAGGATTCCTCTGCACTGCCAAACCTGGCTTATCTACCAAGGTGAAGCAAAATTCCAGCAACGCTTCCTGCTCCATCTTGCTTTCAAAACTCTACTTCTGCTTGTTTTCTCCCCTTCTTCTAACTTTGTGTTGCATTGGATGAAAGACAGTTGGTGAAGAAGAACCTGTAAGTATTTAGTTAGGGTATTTTACAGTCCCTTTTGGCTACCTAAACACCTCAATGAAAGTTGATCAGATCATCAGATCAAGACATACATCTATTTAAGTAAGTATACTCAGAATTTGCATTTCCTCATATATATGATAATCATTAAATTCATTCCAGAATCTGACCCAGAAAAATAGCCTCTTCGCCACTGAGCTAAAAACAGCAGCCTAGGAAAAGAAAGCCAATATGTTTGTGCAGGTCACTTCCATTAGTTTTGCTTTTATAATTAAAGTTTACTGGAAGACTGAAGTATAATACACAGTTTAAAATAAATCAAAGTCTATGGTATTACCTAGATACACAGTGTTTTGAACAGCTTCAACAGCTGTCAAAAATAATCTCCAATATCTACAATGTTTAATGATCTTCAGAATTTAACTTGTGTATATAAAACAGCAAATAAAAGGGCTTTGAGTGACACACACTTAAATGCCCAAAATTCAAGTCAAGAAAGCTCCTTTGCTATGAAGTTTTGCTAATAGATGGAGGACTTTGCCTCTGTTCCCAATAATATTAAAGCTTATTCTACCCTGGAAAAAAAAATAAATCAATCTTTCTTGTAAACAGGATTTCTCATATTTTAGTGACTATAAATCATAAATCCTTTCACAGAAAACCAGTTCTGCAGTTCTCTCCATATTTCCACAAGAAAATAATGTTTCTACTCCCAAATTAGATTTTAATCCATTGACACTCATTTCTAGATAAGTATTAATTAAAAAAGTGATAATTCTCCTCTCATTTACACCAACATAATGACAAACTTTAGTAATCAATCATATCACACCAGGTTGAGTAATCAAAGTTTGGCCAATTCAGTAGTTCTGTACTTTGTAGAGTCACCTACACTTGTTTCAAAAGTGAATGGCACATTGCCCTGTTAAAACCTGCACGTTTTTATCCAAAGTCTTTTTACACATTTATATTCAGAAAGCTATGGAAGTACAAGCTATAGGAGACAAAATCCTGGTGGATAAGCCATCCTACTCATATCCATTAAGCAGTATTTTGGCATGCCTAATAGCTTATTGCCATTGCTGGAATCCTAACGGACTGTCATTTTAAACTGCACAGCTATTAGCCAGGTGCTAGGGTATTGAATCATTTTAATAAATAAATGTATTAAGTAGCGGTCAAGGGAAACACCTACATCATGCATCTATATTTTTCTTCACTCAGAGTATTCATCATTAATCTCTCTACAACACTCAGTGTGGTGCAAAAGAAATCTCAATAGATCAAAGCTTCCTTTGGATAATACTTAAATACCTAACCCACAACATTAACCACCTTATCTGATTCCTCTAAATATGATGAATACTCAGAGCAAATGACAGTAATTACACAGTGAAAAGACAGGAGTGCCAGGATTTCTAGCTCTTTTTCACTTACTTTCTCACCCTGGCATTGCAACCAGATTTGTGGATATTTCACAGTTAAATATGTTAACACCAGTTACCACCATACTCATCCTCTTCTTCCCTTCAAAAGCTCATATCTCCCTAAAACAACAGTACCTGATTTCAACCCTAAAAAAGCATTATACTTTCTTACCTTCCCAAACATTCAGTACCAAATGCAGGACCTGTGGTATAGCATCACTCCCTTACAGGAGCTCCTCCCAAAAAACTGCTTTTCTAATTCAAGCTTCAGGCATAAGATACTTTTTTTGGCTCATCATAATTGATTTTAGGTTCAATCTGCTTAAGGGTACCATTTATCACCATACTCTAATTCCCAGGTGCATAAGGTCTGTGCTAGTAACTTACAAGAGTCTAGGACACTCACTTCATTGCAACTACACCCAAAATGTGGTGCACCGAGGTGTACAAAAGATCACTTAATGCAGAAATATTCAAGCTGCTAGCTGTATCCCACTATCCTTCACTTCGCCTTTTTGACTGTAGCCAATTCACCTAGCTTAAGCAGTTACATACATATGCTGATGCAACCTGACACACTAGTACCACAGCAATTTATCCCTGCTGAAGTCCTGGCGTAGTAATTTCTACATTAGAAATCAATAATGCATGTTTTCTCATTCTGTGATGAATGGAGTGTATTGTGATTCACAGTCACAACGAAAATATTGAGAGAAGAGTAGAACCTGATCTTTGCATCCAACTAAGCTATATTCAGGGCAAAGCTAAATATACGGGTTGAAATAAATTTTGTCAGCTGCTCCCAGTGACAACAGCTGGTAACAACCCTCTAGCATCTCTGAAAAGGAAGCAAAACCTGGGGCATCAGCACAGCCAGCTGTTCTCCATCTGGGATTTCTCTCACACTGGCATGAACATTCAGCTCTATTTCAGGTGGCTTTGCACCTCCCCTTGAGCAGACAGACAATCAAACAGAACTAACCTGCAGAAGTCAGAATCTGTCATGTTTTGGATCAACAGCTTGCCTCCCCAAGTCTAAATGCTCAGTGACTTAGTCTGGACACTACTCCATTATCTCTCTCCGTGCTCGCCTTCCTCTCCTGTTCTTCCATCCTAAGATGATTAAGGGAGTGGAACATCTCCCTTATGAGGAAAGGCTGAGGAAGCTGGGTCTCTTTAGCTTGGAGAAAAGGAGACTGAGGGGTGACCTCATCCATGTTTACAAATATGTAAAGGGTGAAGGTCAGGACGATGGAGCCAAGCTTTTTACAGTAATGACCAATGATAGGACAAGGGGCAATGGATGCAAACTGGAGCATAGGAGGTTCCATGTGAATATCAGGAAAAACTTTTTCACTGTGAGAGTGCCAGAGCACTGGGACAGGCTGCCCAGAGACGCTGTGGAGTCTCCTTGGCTGGAGACATTCAAACCCCGCCTGGATGCGTTCCTGTGTGATGGACTCTAGGTGACCCTGCTCCGGCAGGGGGGTTGGACTAGATGATCCTTCGAGGTCCCTTCCAACCCTAGAATTCTGTGATTCTGTGATCTCTCCCCTCTCCTCTGCACTACAAGAGCAGTAAGGTTGCCAAGTTTAGCCTCAAACAAACAAAAAACCCACCACAGACTCCAGCAGATTCTCAGGTACAGAAGATTCAGTTCAAACAGTTACAGTTTGGCAAAGACCTTATGTTTAATTGTTCACAATCTGAAGTCTCAGCAGTAATAAGCAGTTCTCTGTCAATCTCAAGAATACTAAGTATGTCAGTAGTACTGTGCATACACACACACACATCTATTTTCATACAGTGCACAGTCCTCCTGCACAATAGATTAATTTCAGTTTTCCCATGCTTCACAGCTTGGTTTTGATCAGCTACAGCAAAGCAGATAAAATACCTGTGTTGAATATTTGTCTGCTAGCTTATTTCATTTCAGTGGTTCAGGCGAATAGTGTGGTTTCCTAGACAATACTTTCATCAAATTGCTTCTCAATTGGTCTGATGTCACACAGAGCTAGTGTTCATAATGAATAATGCATTAAGAAACAGTATTTTTCACAGATACAATAAGGAAATAATTTTAACTCCATATCAGCACTGTTTTAGACTTTTCAGTACCTTTGCACAGCTGGGTTTTTTTGCTATTGCAGCATCAACAAAGCAGAAGGAAACTGTTGCAAGATGACAATAACACTGAGCTCAATTTAATCAGTCTGAAGGTTTGTGGTTTGGAAACCATACACTCATGCTAAGCTCCTAAGAACTGACTGTAGAGGCTTCTAGTCATGGATCTCTGTGCATGAAATCCTGTCACTCAAAACCACTCTACCAATGCAAATCACAGCTGTGCCTTCACATTGCTGGAAACCCAGAGCACAGATCTGACCTTCCTGATTTTGAAGCATGCTCTGAAAACAGCTATTTTGCTCGTGAAATAATTCATAAGCTGTTTTCAGGAGCCTCTGTAACAAAGTTTCTCCTCACAATGAACAGGGGAACTGTTCATCACAGTTAAGTTTGACCTGAAACTGACACATTGTTTGCAGTGAAAAAAAAAGATTAAAAGCCACATTTCTCAGTTTGCGCTTAACATTTAAATTCCTACCTTTTTTTAGTATCTACTGAGAAAGAGCTAGAGATTGCAAGTTGTGTGGGCTGGCCATCTTTAAAGGTACTCCTCAGAGCCATAATGAGTATTTTATTTGCAAGTTCTTTGAATTAAACACTTTATCCAGACTGAATTTATTTTAGTGCAATACATTATAATAAGGAGCATTAGTTTATAAATACACCAAAATTTTAAGCACTAGCTTGAATAAAAACTATTTGTTTTTTTCTACCATGAGTTCCAAGGAGATTGGAGAAAATTTACTAACATATTTCACTGACCAAAACCAAGCCAAAGAAGAGTTTTCATGATCTGATAGTTTCTGGGTCAACATTTTTAATGTGCATACACTAGGAGTAGACTTGAATAAATTAGACTATTCACACATTTTACAGGACAAATCCCTCCTCTAATAAGGATGTTTGCAAAACTCCAATAGCTGCTTTTAGCCTTCAGAAGTATATTTGTTTTAGAAAGGACAACAGCATGACAGAATTGTCTATGAGATGGAAATTTCTCAGCATAAAACTCAAGTAACAAACTTCCAAACAGTAAAGGAAGAGCTTGTCAAGAAAACACTCAAACCCTCCTCTGAACCAAGCTATTTCCAGGCAAAACACTGTTTCTGGAAAGTTGGTAGCTTAACTAGTAAGATACCATAGAAAACAAAAGTTTAGGTCTCTCATATAAGCTGCCTTAAATGTTTAATTGAAGTTGATGGCTACCTGCAAGTGCCTCAGCTTTAGGAAGCAGGTGGCAAAAAGATACTGCTGTACGACTGCTTAAAAACCCAGAGTAAATACTACCTAAATGCTGCATGGTAAAGCTAACAGCAGGAAGGATCCAAACACAGGCCTTGGAACCAAGCAGGCATTCCTCTGGTGTAACAACCCAGCTCTGCCTTTCCAAGAGTTAATAACACACCTCCATTTTCCTGAGTGAAAAATCTTCCTGTCTCCCTCCCATTCCCTCTGCAGCTCTAGAGAAGCTGCAGCTTCTGGCCCTCACTCAGCATCCTGTGCCTGAGCTGGGATGCTGAACCAAGTTAACTGCCAGAAGGAAATTGTGTTAAGCCATCCTAGGCAAGGAGCTCGTTACAAAAACCCAAACTGCCCACCCCCCTCAACATTCCAATCCTTCTCCCAGACCAGTCCCTCCATGCCTCTGGAGGCATTAACGTAGAATATGGACTTCAGGACTTGCCACAGACTGCCTAGAGGGGCACTGCACATCACTCAGCCTGGACTTTGTCCCAGGTTTGGCCAATAAGCAGGTGACAGATGCTCTGTTATCCCTGACCCTTCCCAGGGGAATGGGAGGGAGAGGCTGCCAGGGCAGAACAAACCCAGGAACAGTTATAATGGAACAGGGAGTAATAATAATAAAGACAGTGACTTACAGACGAAGATGTAAATGTGTTGATATGTGTAAATGAAGGTGAAACACGAAGCCTGCACTGCCCAGAGAGCAGGGACACCCGGAGCAGAGCAAGCCCAGGCTGGAACCGGTACCTGGCTCTGGGGGTCTCTGACAGCAGCCACGCCAGTCCCACGGGAGGAGACTGGGGAAAGCCACCCATCTCTGTGCACAGCATTCTTCTCCAGGGAGAAGACGGGACACAACAGCAGGAGCACACGGAGAGCCAGGGAGCAGCGCTGCGCCTCGCCCCGCCAGGGGCTCCCCGAGGAGCCTTTTTATACTGAGCGCCATGGGCGGGAGCGCTGTGATTGGTCCAGCTGGGTCACCTGACCTCTCCTCCCCTCCTCATAGGCAGAGCCGCTCCCGCCCTCATCTTTCCCACAGCGCGGGCGGCAGCAGCGGGGCGGCCCGGGGCCGGCTCAGGTGAGTACAGAGCGTTTTTATTCTCTGCTCTCGCACCGGGACTGACTCTGAACAACTTACTGCTCTATGTTACAAGGAGAAGAGCCTTAATTTCCATAGGTATATTGGTCTGGCTGCCATAAATGACAAACTAAACCAGGCCTCACACGGTGCCCCGACACCGAGTAGCGCAGGGCCCAGGAAAGCCTGGGGAGCTCCTGCATTTCCCTGAGGAGCTGCATTCCTGACAGCTCTCCAGCAGTAACAGAGCCCAAGGTGCTTGGGTTCTACCTTCATGATGCAGGAGCTTTCAGGTGGTTGCTTCCCCCTGGAGCAGAGATCTTTGCTGGAAATACAACCCACATAACACACCTCTGTCCTGTGCTGTGCTCTGAGTTTTATTGAGCACTTCAAACTTGGGCATCTCCAAACTATCCATCAGGAAGCTGACAGGAGGCTTAGATTAAGTCAATGAAGGAGGTCAAAGGCTGCACCCCTCTATGCTGGTCTCCTGGTGCCAGAAACCTCCATCTGTAGCTTCCACATTTTGATGTGATGGGGAAAGTGTAACTTAAGTTTTGAATGTCTTCATTTTTTATCTCTGTTATGAATACAGATGTTTCTGAAAAATCCAGCCACTTTCCAGTCAACTTTTCTGCAAATCATAAGCAAATTAATAGCTCATAGCAAATCCTAATTAAATCAATGACTAAGTAGAGATTGCAGGTTTGAGCGGCTGAATGTGTTCAAAGGCATCCAAATCCAGGATATATTTGGGCACATTCAAATCTTACCAACTGCAACTGGATGTGGGTCTCACTCACCATAATGTATATGGTGAACAAATGAGGATCCCAAGCTTGTTCAGACACAGGGCAATCAGGATCTTGTTCATTCTCTGAACACTATTTATCAGGCAAAGGGTTATGCCACTAGTAGTCTAGGAGGTGCATGTAAGGTGGAGGAAAAACAAAATGCTTCCATAGCAAATCAATCAAACCCTTTAGGCAAGCAGAAATATTTTAGCTGCAGAGGAATAAATTGTATAGAATATACTACAGCACCAAGCATATAATACACAAGAAATCCTAATTTAGATACTAGTTAGCCCAGATGTAAGAATTACAGGGTTAGTTAAGCAACATGTCCCTCCCACAACTTTATCTGCTGCAGACACAGGTGAGAGGAGAAAAATCTTACCACTTGATCAAATTTTCTACAAGCCACAGTGGGAAGTTCTGATAAACATTTTTGGAAAGCATTTAATTTTGAGTCCTAAATCAGATGGATTCTGCATTTAGATTACATCCATTTTTACTGTTGAATATGAAATATCAATTGATAAAGAAAACAGTCACTTCAGCAGCTATGTAATAAGTGCTTGTCCTGCAGCACAGCTGTTAAACTAAAATGTGTATTGCTAATCAATAGCATGCAAGAAACCCATTAAGTTTAAATTAAATCGTTATTTCAAGTACAGAGTGTGACCACATCTTGGTATGGTGGCTTGTTACATGCCAATTTTCTTTTTTAGCTCTGTTCTCAGCTACCTGAAAAGCAATATTCTCTGCTTAGACTCGGGCAGCGGTGTTGTTGGTTGATGATAAAAGAAGCTTATTTGTAGGTAAGATTCTTGGCTATACCAAGTTTATTCTTAGGGAACTGGGAGAATTCCATGAAGTTAAGTTTATTATGATCTTCCTTATGTAAGTATTAATTCTACAAGAACCATCAACAGCTGCTTTAACATCTGAAGACTCTCCTTTCCTAAGAAGCTACTCTACAAGCAGAAGCCTTTGTGTTAGGAGCAGACCTCAGGCACATCTTTCTAGCTGGCAAGTCTTCATTTTTACCAGTGAAGAAATACAAAGGTAAAGGAGCCAGGCAGGAAACCTTCTTCCACACCTTGATGGTATCCAGTGGTATAAAATAACTAATTAGAAAAAAAGCATGATTATAGGCATTTAGACCCAATTTCAAGTGGAAATCAGGTACCTGTATTTTTTAAAAAAATAAGATCTAGAAGCTAAGTTATTTTCTTCATCTGTTTCATTCCAGAGATTCAGCAAAAAAGAGCCCTAGTAGAAAATTCAAAGCACAGCTCATGGCTGACAAATAGTACTATTTTTATCAGCACTGCAAATCCCTAGAGGATAAAAATCCTCATTAAGAATATCCAGAATGCTGCACAGGATTCTCAGATTAGTTGAACTTTGCTATTTAAGTGGTAACTGCTGAATTTGGCCTATCAATACTTTACCAAATGATGTCCAGTGGAACAGTTGCTTCAAGAGTTTGCTCTGAGCTTAGACCTTAGATCAATACTGTCTCCAGAGAACAGACTTACTTGAGAGAGTTCATCGTGCAGCTACTGGTTCCTTAAGTGACCCAGATTAATATCTTTACAACCAACCTAATGCCCAAACTACCATAAATTGTCACACTTAAACTTGCTTACTCCAAAAGAATTACTGACAGAAAAATACTGAATTGAAAATCTTTATCCTTTTGACAAAAAAAAGCAGGGTAGAGAGATGACTACGTACCAGGGGCAAAAGGAGACTCAAGACACAGCAGACTAAACCTCTCAGGGTATTTTTCTGTCAGCATATCATGGCTCGCAAATGTTTATCTACCCATTTTACAGGTCCCTTCTCGGAGCTCTCCCATAAGCCAGCCATTTTAATGTTAACCAAATATTGAACTCCCTGTAAGTCAATAAAAACATTTATTGACTAAAAGATTCAGTCCATAAACACACACAATTAGAGGACTTCTGTTATAAAAGAGTGACAAATTAGAAAGAGAAACTGGGGAGTAATGGATTTGTTTCACATTATAAGGAATCCTCTGGCATTACTATTAGTAGCATGCACACTTCCTAGAACAGAGCTTCAGGAATGTCGGAGTACTTAATTTTATATTCACTTGTATGGCATTGAAATAGATCTAGAAAAATGTATTTTTACAAATGCACACAAGATTCTACTCTGCAAACCTTAGAAAGAAGTGGCCCTTGGGTCTCACTGGCATGCTCATGTTGGCTCACCTAAATCTCTGTTTGTCATTTAGCTGACGTAAGGGGATGCCTCAGATAAAAACCCCAATTCTCTGTCAGCAGCATGATTCTGCATGTCTTGACATTTAGCCTCTAAATAGGAAATGGAAGAAACCAATGAAGGATTCTACCTCTGTTTAACAGGTAAGAATGAAAGATGTAGAAAAAGCGCATAATTTCTAAGGTCATACAAGAGCAGTGTAGCAGGTCCAATGCCTATCTAAGTGCCATCAATCACTTCTACGTTTCTCTTCAGTATATTTTTTTCCATTTCTGGTTCTTCAAGACTATGGAATTTGTTGCATGGTGCTCCTGGAAAGGGAGGGCTGCTGCTGTAGCATAACTTGAGCCTATTTAAAATTTGGGCACAGAACCCCAAGTTATTCTCACTAGGTGCTGCAGAACAGTATCTGCCTGTAATAAAACAGTTGTCATACAGACCTGATGAGATGTTTCTAATGACAAGGTCTGCAACGGAGCACAAAATTGACTCAATGCTTGCCAAGCATCAGGCTGTTTATTTTTGGCCAAGGGTGAACACAACTTCTTTCCCTACCATAAAATGCCAGATCTCACACTCCTAACTGGCCCTCTTCATCAGTATGTATTAAAGCAAAAGTGTTTCCCTACACTTGAAGGGGTCTCTACAAATAAACAAACCCCAACTCCCTCTTTTAAAAACAAGAAAATGAAGTTATTGTTCTCTTTTGAAGCAGTTTTTTGTATGCTGTGAAATCAATAATTAGCCATAAGTCTATACCTGATTGTTTCAAGAAGCTACAGATACATCAGTGTGTTTACATGTAGAGAATTGCTCCTGAAAATTTTGTAGTTGTTAGAAAATGTCATCTTAGGGTGGATGTCTAACTGTGTGCTTTTGCTTTATTTAGCAATTTTAGATTTATTTTCTTCTCAAAGCCACAGGTACTCAGGGCAGATAATTTTAAGAATCATTTGGCAAATTTATAATGCATATGAACCAGCTGTAATAAAGGGGGAACATTAATTGGTATTTTTGAATACTACACAGCATGAACCCTGCCATGGAGAAAGCAGAAGTCAATTGAGATTTAAAATCTTTCTAAGAGCAGCTTAATTCACTTATGATTTCTGCGTAACAGTTATTAAATCCTCATTTGCAATGTAGATTTCCATACCTACAGAGAAGTTTTATAGATTCTATATGCCAGCTCTAGAATCAATATAACATTCTGTAATGCATTGGCAGTGAATCACTTACTCTTCCTGCAGACATTATTCATCAGGATTTTGACAGCTTCAAGCCACACAAAGGATTCCATTAAAACAGGGATTTATGTTTTCCTTCCGCAGAGCTCTCCAGATCTAGTCAAAATTGGTAAAACCCCAATAAATACTCTTGCAGCCGAAGAATGTCTTATTCTAACCAATGAAATTCTCTGCTCCTGATTGAAGTGTCATTGATCATGATGAATTCTTTAATTATCCACATAAATGTTGCATGTTCTCTACAGAATCTTCAGTATGAATATAATATTCTCAGTTATATAAAGAACCAATACTCTCTATTGAAGGCAGTAGCCTTTTTACAATTTAACTAAGCAGAATCAGGAGTTAAATGCAACCACAAACAACTAAAGTATACTGCAATATTCTAGTTTAAGCTTCATATTATAGACTTCATAATACTTAAAATTAAAATGCTGAAAAGCAACCTGTACTGGGAAAATGACAACACATTGTTCTAGTAGATTGGAGACTAGGTTAGGCGTTTAGTATGTTCTGTATCTATAACTGCATCATCTTGGCTGCAAAGGTAAAAAAACCCAGCTATTCTCTGCATAACCCAACTGTATTAGCACAACAAGAATTTCAGGTACATAAAGAATTCTGTGCAGTATAACACCTATTTGAAGCTTCTCCCTGGTTATCAGATCTTTTCTAAAGCTAAACTTTCACAGGTCTAGGAGGCAGACTTGAATTCTCCCACTTCTTAACACCCCTCCCCATACCTTTTACTGCTAGTTAAACTGCTAGTTACACTGCTAGTTACATCATCTCCCAACCACTACCTCTTGGCCTGCAGAAACTAAGCTTTTGCTTATCATCTAACATTTATTTAAGTTCTTCTACAGCTAGTCATTGTTTAGCTACAGAGTCTTTGAGAAGCACTACACTGTAACTTGAGGCTGTTAATTAAACTACACCCAGAAATATCACTTTTCAGAACAGAAGGTATGAAAATGCACCAGATGGAACAAGGAACAATTCAACTCAAAAGGGGCTGGGCTGTAACCAGCTACTGCTCCTCATTGTGAACCACTAGGTGAATTTCTGTAGCACTATGGTAGCAAAATCAGGATGGGATTATTATGACCTTAAAAGGCTATAAAGCACAGGCTTTTTTTTTTTTGAAAAATAAACGGATTCCTTCATCTAATAAGCTTTTGTTATCAGTGTTTCATATGGAGTCAATGAAGTTTAATGTCAGAAAAATAACTGTAGAATTACAGCTTTATACTGCTGATTATAAGTTTAATAATGAATCTTGAAAATTAATTTTATAAGTTATACACATTACTAAAATAGCTCTTGCTTTATAATCCTGATGAGATAATTAATTAGAAATTACATGTACTTGAAAGTTCTGTCAGTAAAAGCGCCTTTAATCGCAATCAAAACCTTTTCTTCCCCAAAGAAATAATCTATTTTCCATATTACAGCTTTTTTGGTAGCCTTCTATTCATTTTCTTCAGACAGTGATTAGAATAAGCCTTGTCATTGGTCGAAGAAAACACATTAAGAATGATTTTACATAGATGAAAAAAAATCAATATCCCATTCCTGGCACTCGGAACTCTCTTCAGCTGACCTTTTATTCCCCAAGGCTGCTTTTCCTTGTTTCTCAGACGAACTTTCTTCCCAGAAACGTCTGCCTCAAACAAGATGTTTGCTTGTATACTTAGAATAAAGGTATGAATTTTCTAATACAGTATACTATAAGATAGTCTACCAGAATTTGGTTGCTCTGGTACTGCCAAAGACTGAATACTGTTGCAAACAATCATACTGAATGCTCCTTTGTTAAGCATAATCTCCTTTTCTCACCAATGTAACAAAGACATGCAGGGAGTATCATTTAAGACAACTGCCAGATTCTGATCTTTGGTAAATCTTAAATTTCAGAAAGTCTGTAGCAATTAAGATGTGTTGGATTAGGTTAGATGACAATTCTGAACCAAGAGCATTTAATTTCCCACTCTGTGATCTGAGAGATTGCAATTTTTAAAGTAATTTTTTGCATAAGAACACCTATAGAAGAATTATACACACATATCAAATTGTGACCTGCTGCATCCAGTCTCCTGTGTACAAAAGCATCAAAACTAATATTTTTCCTCCTGTCTATGAAACCTGGTTCTTATGGGGTGACAATCAGAAATGCAGTTGCCTTCCTTTAGTTGTGACACAATTAAGCCCATAAAAACCAACCTATTACTCTTTTCTTCCATTTAATGTCACAGGCTTTTTTCTGCTTTCCTGTGCCCAGTTGGAGCCTATAAAGCATGCCTATTATTCTATTGCTGTGGTCACTAGTTAGGAAGACAGTCTGTGCATTTAATTCTTGGTCTTGCAAACTGCTGATTGTGCAAGGTCTAATAAACCATGCAGACACTTCACTGATTTACCCAGTTGCCTACAGTTACACATGCATATGCATACTCTGCTAAACCGAAATTGCATTACTAGGTAATCCACATATAAACACACATTTCTGAAAAGCAGTAGAAAGTATTGACCACTCCTTGTTCGTGAAGGAGCTACATAACACTTTCAATTATATCAGTTGGGTGATTTAAATATCAATGTTAAGAGTATTAATATCAAGTGATGAAGTTTTGCTACTGTGAGCAATATGATCATTTAAATTAATGCCAGGGAGATCTTTACTCCCTCTGCAGCAAAGTGCACAGTAATCATATCCAGAGCTATGCATCTTTTATATGTTCTAGTTCATGGGTATTCTGCCTGGAAAATGAATGGATATTGGTTTCTGCAGTGCAACTGCGTATTTCTGGCAAGTTCTGATTTTCATAATGTAGAAACTTAAAAATAATCGGCTGTGCTGAGTAACGTTAGGAACTGTTCAGAATACACAAATCATGATCTAAAACTGAGATCAAAGAGAAACGGGTTGCAGGTAGGGGTGCCAGAGGGAAAAGTCTCCTATCAGCGCATTACATTTTCTAAAGCCTATGATTAGGAGGGTAGGAAAGCTGAGTCTGAAGCAGGTGTGAGGAGCTTTGGGGGCCAGACATAAGTCTGTGAGCTATGCAAAATGAAGCTCTAAGCAATGTTTTGTTTTTTTGAATTATTGAGTGACTACAGAATGTGTAAATGACTGCCAGAAGTGTCAGAAAGGTGTGTGTAGTGCCTAGCAAGGAAGAGGTTTTCTATCTTTATTCTCATGCATTCATGCAACTTTAGAAACTCAATCCTTTCGTCATAAATGTGCAGTCATGTAAACTTAATATACTGTAAATGGTGATTAGGTTGCATTCCTTTGAAAAGTGTAGTTTGTGTTGATGTAGAAGTCCTAGACATCTAGAAAATCCTGTAACAGCTATCACGTGCTATCTGTTACTTGGTGCTGTTGGATACAGAAGAAGTATTTCTAAAATTCTGAGTTGTTCTGATGATATTAGATCTTTGGCTGTCTGTTATACTGTATTGTACCAACAGTGGTTAAAAATTGCACTTTAGCATTGCCTACAAATACACAAAACTTAAAAATGTAGCTTTTTTGTAGTCAGATTTTTCCAGATTATAATGAATAATTACAGCTTAACATTTAGTAAAAGGAAAAAGTGCTTAACAGACATTTGTTGTATGCTTTTGGTATGAGTGAAGAATTCAGTAATGCATAAGGGAATTTCCTTTTATAATGTCACTTAGCTAATTCGCTCAAACGTGAGAATTAATGGCAATTCAGCTGCACAGTCTTAATGACCTAATCATTAATTTGTATGGGAGTTACTCTAATAATAATAATTAGAGAGAACTGACTTGTTATTAATGTGGGGGCAGCAAGCATATCTTTAAAATAATAATCCTATTAACATGCATTAAGTAGAAATTTATAGTTACCCACAGCATGAGGGGCTGGGGCTGTAATTTGGAAGTAGTATTTCACAGTATCAGGTAACAAGTCTGTACCAGCTACTGCCTGGCCAGCCTGGCCTTTGTAAAGGATTGACTGTAAGGTTGTCACCATAGTTTGAGGCTGGGTGTGTGTTCTGTAGAGATGCTGCCCTTCCTAACCCCCTGACTCAGCACAAGCAAATGGTTTGCAGCCTCACAACAGTTCATCTTGAGCATCTATACTTGCAATCCGACAGTGTTTACTCTTGGTTTTGAAAGCTTGTGTGGTATGCTCTGTATGTAGATGAGCAATAACCTGAAATCCTTTGTGTTTTAAAGCACAAGCCAATGAATCATATCAGATGTCAGAAATTAAGAGTGCTAAGCTGATGGCAGGAAGGAGAAACCAGCACTTGGTTGGGCTTTGTTGCTGCTTTCTGCTAGTTTCTGCAGTGCTTAGTGTGTTTCTTGAAAGGTCAGAAAAAGGTACTTACCTAGAAAATCATTATACTTCCCTGTGTATCAGACGTATGAAGTACTGACCAGGGCAGGAGGGGAGGGCATTTAGTGGGTTAGAAACTTTGTACTGATAGTTTGGTAAAGGTGTCGTACACCAGAGCAAGCTCCTTGATACCAAGAGTAAAGAGGAGTTGAGAGGACTCTGTCCAGGCTGAGTACATGTCTTTCTATAGTAACCACCCTTAACTCCTCCTCAAGCCATCTGGCAACTAATTTGCAGCTAGATCCTGAAGTACTTGCTAGAGATGAGGGGGGGAAAAATGAGAAGGAAGTGTTAATGTAGGCTATCTTTTGCCTAGTGAACCTTTGAAAATTGTGTGTAGTCTCCAAGGTCAGAGCAAAGGTGACTGCAGGCAGCCATCCCCATCTAACTCCTATGGAAATTCATAGCCTTAAAGTGAAGCTTTGGTGTCTTTGTGTTGATCTCATAGGAACCTTGCTTGTGAACCTCAGTTTTCACTGCTAGACTTAATGTAGGAATTAGAAGGTTTCCCTCTACAGACAGTATGGATGTTAACTACAGGACGGCATTGCTCTAAGAATAGTTTTTGTGGTTCAGACCAAGCTACTTAGGACCAGTATAAAAGGCCAGCATCCTTTAATCTGTGTGTCAGGACTGAAAGTGCAGAGATGGTATTTAGGCAAAGTCGTGAGAGAAGAAAAAATAATCACAAATCATTGATATTCACCACCTTTTATGGTAATACATTTCAGTGAAGTTACAGATAATGTTGAAAAGTGCTTTCTGAATTTTTAAAACTTATGTGATAATAGCAAAAAAAGGCATGCAGTAAAATTATGGAAAACTACTTGTGCCTTGTTGTAACTGTTCATAGTGTTAAATTTTCATATCCTCTTCTCTCCAGATGACATGTTCCTAGCCTATAATCTATCCTCATACAGGAATTGATATATATCTTTCATTCTTGTTACTTTTCCTGTACTGGATTAGTTCTGTTATACCCACTTTGAAATAAGGAGAATTTATACAGAAGACATTAATATGTCACTTTATTCTCCATTGTTCTCTATTCCTCACAGCATTTTTCAGATAACTTCTGAATACTTTGAATAGTGCATGTTCCAACACAGGTCCATGTGGGACTGCACTAGTAAACTACTTTCATCATGAAAAATTGTTTTCCTTCCTACTTTGTTGCTTATCTTTTAGTCAGTTATTAATGCTTGAAGTCTGTTGCTTTTTATCTGCAACAGATATTCTTCTTGAAGAGCCTTTGAGATATCCTGATACAACTCTTTGAAAATCTGAGTTTGCTTTTACTATTATCCACATGCTGCCTGACTCCTTCAAAAAAACCAATAAACTTTATTTCCTTCCTTTGGCAGAAAAATGCCTCTTTTTCAGAGTTAGATTAGCCAAGGTATCAGATATAATGCAGAATTACTATACAAAGCTTTATAGAGTGATATGTCAGCATTCAGAGTAGGTGATGGGGTGGGTAGAGTTACCCTTAGAAATACATGAATATCTTATCAAAGCCTGTTCAAAAGCAGTCAGAACTCAGCTGATCCTCTTTCATTTTACCCCTCACCATTATGATTTACAGCTTTGGTTCTGCTAGCACCTTTACTTGGGACATCTTGCTAGTCCTATCACATACGGTTTCCTTCCATCTGTGAGGCAGCCGAGTACTCTAGGGAGGGCTTTTTTTGTTGGCTTCTCTATAGTTACCTGGGTTACCAGGATAGCCCCAAAAATCTTTGCAGAAACACATAAATGCAGAAGATACACCTGCTTTCATGATATGTTCTATGCAAGCTGAAGAGTTAAGGGTGGTAGAGAAAGTCATCTCAGGTGCTGTTACCAGAACATGGAGCCATAGGTAGTAGTTACACTTAACCTTAATAGAAATTGAGTCTTTATTGAGTGACTTACTCAGATGGTCAGTTTAGCAGAATCCCAAGACCTGAAAAATACTCACTCTTTTTACAGTACCTAGTTGTCTGCCTAACCCTTTGTAGCTTGCTGTCTTAAGATATCTGCTGAAGACTGGATGTGATCCTCAATAGCATCAGGCTTCAGTTGCAAGTTGAAATTTAGTCTAAATGTCTGGCTGGGTAACACACCTGGATGCAGAAGAGCAAGGCATTAGAGGCTTATTTAAAAATCGTAGTAACTCAGGTTTATCACTATGGATTTCCATTAATTCATCAGTTTCTGGTGGTAGTGGCCTAGTAGCATATGTAATTCCTTACCAGATTTGTCATATAGATCATGTCTTTCCATTTTTGGTGTAACATGCTGTTTCCCTGGCAACTCCAAAGGCTCTGTCCTTATCTGCTCTGGGTAGGAAAAGTCTGTTTTCTGGTCAGGTTCTCACCGGTGTTTATCCTAAGTTCCAAAATGCCTCCAGATCCTGAGACTGATCCTTCTTCCCTAAGAGGTGGTGGTCAGAAGACTGAGCTTGCCTGCTTGATATATTCCTCAAATGTTCTGTCATATAACTGGCCAAAGCTCTGATCACTTACCTCATTCACCTCATAAGGAGATAACACATTGTGATGTCACCTTGTCACATAAAAAAGAAATAGCTTCATCAAATAAAGAGCGGCTGGATGTCAAAGTCCTTAAAGTCTGGGAAAACGGTCATGTCTTCCCAGTGTCACAAAAAAGGAAAGTATATTATTATTTCAGACAGACCTTTAATTGAAAAGTTATAATATTATACCTTCTGGCTAAAGAGGGTTTCTTGTGTGTGTTTTGCAATGAATATTGATACTGGCAGATGTTTTTCTGCAGGAGAATTGATGAAACATCCTTCTAGAAGAAAGTGATTTGCTTACATGCAAGACCAGCATGTTCATTTGCCCTTGGAGGTAAATAAGGAACCAACCTCTTTGATACAGAGCTATTTTTGTCTTCCTCTGAACACTGCTTATCGTGCATTATGCACGTTTTCTCAAAAATGCTGTCAGCAGAAACAGCCAGCCATTAACCTTAAGTACTTCCTATTTAAAGATACTACCTGTAGTCAGTTCATTCAATTGCGTGGGACAGAGGCCTTAGGTCAGTTGCTGATTATGTCAGAGACCTGATCCTGAAATGGCATGTCAGCTTTTCACATCCTGCTCTGTTGGTAAGAGTACAGCTCCATACATCTAGAAGCTACTTTGGTCAGGGTCTTTCTGTTCTTGATGCTGCAGTGAATTTTTGCAGTATCACCTTTTTGTATAATAAGGATAAGAAGAGGGCACTTGTATATGAAGCACTAAATCAAGTGGCAGGGGGAATAAATTTGCACCCTCAGGCAGAGAGCCATGGGCAGAGAGGGGATAATGCTCCCAGTCAATGTAGCATATTTGCTGCTGGACAGTGGAAGCATATTCACAGTACAATCATCTCTGCAGACTAAGCAAGATCTATGTTGAGGCCTTCTGTCCTGCTTTGTGAAGCTAATAGGCTAATGGAGCTGGTTAGGTATTATCAAGGTAGTAAAATTTAAGTCACTTATTTAGAAAGATTTTTCTAGAGGCTGATACCCAAACTACTTACTGTGAGAGAGGTTAGTGGTGCAGTGATGAAGCAGTAAGGGAACTTGATGTGCCTGAGTGTTGGTTGCCTAGGTTTTGAAAATACTGTTAGTTCAAATTAAAGCAATCTATTTGAATTTGTTCCCCAGCATTCTGTTTTACCTTGTGTTAACTACATTCATGGTGTAGACTGACAAGATATTTAGCAGCCCTGGTGGAATTGTGGTTGACTGATGTAAACATTTCCTGCCAGCATATGTTGAATAGCTTATATTTGTCAAAGTCAATCTGTCCTGGTCTCTTCCTGTCTGGATGAGTACCAGAGCAGAGTCTGTACCTGCAGGAATGAATAGCTAGTCTATTTGTGGGAACTTTGTTCTTCACTGTACCATAGAATCATAAAGTAGTTTGGATTGGGAGGGGCCTTTAAAGGCCCTGTAGTCAAACTCCCCTGCAGTGGGCAGCAACTTCTTCAACCAGATCAGGTTTCTCAGAACCCTGTCCAACCTGACCTTGAATGTTTCTAGGGATGGAGCTTCTGCCACCTCTCTGGACAACCTAGGCCAGTGTTTCACCACTGTCATTGTAAAAAATTTCTTCCTAATAGCTAGTCTATATCTATCCTCGTTCAGTTTAAAACCATTACCCCTTGTTCTATCACTACAGGCCCTGCTAAAAAGTTTGGCCACTTTTAAGTATTGAAAGGTTGCAAAAAGGTCTCCCCTCCTGAGCTATATTTGCTGTTTCCTTGAAAGTATGCTTTTGTAAATTTAGAGGAAAAAACCCCTCTGTTATGATTTAGAAATTTTCAGTATAACTGTTGTATTTTAATTTTTCACTTGGTACACCTTTTGGCATGTGAGCAGTGTCTGCAGCTAACTTGTTTGGTGACTCTCTACCTTGCCCCAGCTGGGAGGTTGACCCATGATTAACACATCTGCCTGTACAGATATTTTTCTCCAAACTGTTTGTGTACAACTTTCAAAGAGGGATGAATCAGTTTTGTCTCTACAGGTACCGTACGCACATGAAATATGAACAGACCTTTCATGTGTTTGAGAATGCTAAGTTCATTGCACTAGATTTTTAGCCAGTATAACCTGAAAGTCCTACCAATTCAGATCAGACCTTGGCTGCTTAGAGCTGTCCAGAGCTCATTTTCAGGGAAAACACATTCTGAAGTGGCTGACAGCTCATTTCCAGGATAATAAGCTTTGAGTCTTCCCTGTATACAGTGGATGTTATTTTATTTACATGCAGCAGTTGCCTTCACTTCCAGGATTAACTTGAAGTCAATGCATGTATATTGTGGGCTATCAAACTCGGGGCACCTGGGTTGAGGAAATAGAGTCCCGTGGTCCTCTGCCTCATGGCTGTGTATGAATTTCTCAGATCTCTCTGAGGCCCTCAGCCTTTCAGGATAGGCTACAGATAGTCTGTGCTCTGACAAAGATTTACAAAATAAATATAATCTCAAAACAAATTTTCTATCAAAAAGAATTTTTTGTGTGATGCTATTGGTAGTATCACTGTTATGCAAGTGGATGCATAGTGGAAATAGGCTCCTTTGTCAGTGTTTAGCAACTGCTACATTTTTGCTACTGATATGGATGGATACTGCAATATCTGCTTATGTGAGTTAGCAAAAAATTGCAAGTTTTTTTTGGAAACTGTATTCTGAATGTTAATGCTCTGGTTTGTGTTCTGCCTCCTCCTCAGTTTGTTAAAATCTTAACTGTGAAATTTAAAACTACCTTCTCTGGGAGTGGAAGTTGCTTTTCCTCAATAATGGATAGAGGTGTAGCTAGCACTTACAGATGTCGTATTGTCTGGCTCCAGCATCTCTAATTCATCTTGTGATTTGCAGAAACATAATACTCAAGCCTACAGAGTACTTTACTACTTGCTTTTCTCCAGTTCTGCCATCAGAGGAATTGGAAGTGCACTGTCATCAGGTCTGCTAAAGGTAGACTTTTCCTCTGATGCTTGTTGAAATGCCATTGTACTTCACAAGTTGACAATGGTCCTGCTAGTGGTCTGTTTCTGATAGGAAATTGAAGGAATTGGACTAGAAGGAATTGGCCAGGAATTGAAGATATTGGACTAGTGTATTGCAAGACACCTGTGCCTCTGCAGCAAATGACCAGATTGAGATCCCAAGTACCATTTCCTTGCATATACAGAGAATAGGAATGCTTGTATCCTTAGTCAAGTGGCCCAGCTACATAGGATAGAAAGGAGGTCTGGCAATATGTTGTTTTCCTCTGTGAAACTGAGTTGAAACATGCAAAAAAAAAATAGAATTAATTGGCTGTAGGCCTGTAGCCACAGCTCTTTCAATTTTGGAAAAAGCTAATTGATTGTGATAAGTTACTGATCTTCGATGAATTAAATAAGCATTTTCCCCGTTGCTGTAGAGGAATGATAACTATTTTCAGGACAGGAAAACTTAACCATGGACAGAAATTAGTGCTGTGCCACTAGCTCTTTATCTTCATCGTGAATAATTATCTGGTACTGACTGCTTAGGAGAGAAGGCTGTTTGTTTTCCTCCCACTAAGCCCAACAAGATGCAATACTCATGCTGTACCATGTCAGCCAGCACTTCCTCCTGTCCCACAGCACAAAATGTCACCATACAGCCCACTGAATGTGTCAGTTGGCTATGTAGTGAGCCTGGAACAGCTGTGCTGTTGATGAAAACAAGTTCGTTTAACACCAGGGTTACTGTCACTTCATACATACTGAGGGGGATAAAAAGAAGCTTTTTTAGCTGAAGGTCTGCAGGCACAAACCTGAGAATTTTGCTAAATGAACCAAGTGATCTGATGAATTATTGAGATGGGAACATCTCTCATCACACAATTTTTCAGTGAAAACTTCAGAACTTAGGGAAAGAGTTGAGCTGATTTTGAGCATTTTTGTTTCTAAGCAGTCAATGTGATGTAGAACTTGGCTGAGAATAAGTTCCTCACTGAATCTAGGTGGTGCTCCTAAAGCAGTGGAAAGAATTAGTGCAGTTTTATTAGGATCTCTGAGATCCTGAATACAGTGTACAAGTTTTGGTAAACTATTTTTAAGAGCTGAAGTAGAATAAGAATAAATGAGGAGAAAAGCTGTTAAGATATTACAGGGAACAGATCTGATTAATGAGAAGAAGATAGTCTCATCTAGAATGTTTAGCTTAGTGAGATGAATGCTGGATTGTGAACTATAAAACATTAGGGATAACTATGAGAATGGAAGGAGGTGTAATGAAGGGAGCTGGTAAGAGATGGCCCAGTGGCATGCAGGTGCAAACAAGTATGAAGACACAGCTGTTGCCAGGTTAGAAGACTCCTATTTAACAGTTGCCTTTAGAACTACTTTTTCATGGTAAAGTAGCACAAAACTGGCTGGTTGTCATGTGGAACATTTAGAGGAGGAGCTATATTGCATGGTTGCCTGAAACAACAGGACTGGTTATCCAAGAGGCCCTCAATGTAGTTTCCCTTTATCAGTGGCTCTTGGCTATGAGTTTTACTCAACTAGGTTAAATATTGTAGCTGTCTGTTGCCTGGACTACAGTTAGTGTTGTATGAATAGTAAACTAGGGAATAGTTTAGTGTATCTCTAGCAAGCATAATATTTAATACAGGAAGATTGTCTCCCTGTTGTAGCCAGAGCTAATGCATCTCAAATACTGAAGAAAAAGCTGCTTGGGTAGTTCTGTACTTCCTTTCTTGTAAAAGGAAGAGCGTATAAGTTTGTTCTGTTTCCCCTAACTTTTTTCCAGTATAAGGGAAGTTAAGGAGAGGGTAAGCTTCATTATCTTCTGCTTTCAGGATGGAAATAAGGACCAGAGAAGGGTGGTCTGATATGAGTGTTAGACACTTTTCTGACATTATGTTGATCTTTTGTGAGCAAGAGGAACCTGAGGCATGGTAGAATCCCAATTCAAGCAGCAACTCCTCCCCGTTGTTACTGCAGGGTATGCTAGATCCTTGGACTGTGTTGATGCAGTAATAAAATATGTACTTGACTAACCCTTGCTTGCCCAATTATCTTCTGGGTTTGTGTGCTCATCCTAGAGATCTAGGAAGCACAGCAGTTCAAGCCTACTCTGTGAATACGGTTTCGGTGGGTTTGGACCTCCCCTGTCTACTCAAACTGCGTGGAATTTGCAGGTATTTTGCTACTTTTTTCCTGTATAGATTCTATTATTGAAATATTTCAATGATCTATGTTGCAGAAACTATTCCTTTCTTATAAATTATTTTCCTTCATTAATCATTGTAATTGACTTGTATTTGTCTTGATATTTCATATAATGGCAAATACAGAAACACTGCATACCCTCTTTAGCTATCTGTCAAAGGTATTTTTCTACAATACCAACATCAGTCTGTACACTCTGATAGCTGTGACAGTTTGCTGCAGAGCAACTAATACCTGTGAAGCAGGTCAGAAATTCAGGGTTAGACTTGTGACTTCCTCATCACCATATGCTGTCTTTCAACATTTAAGTCAAACTGTCTCCAGAATTATATCAACATCCTATGCTTACACCCTGGCACCATTCTTAAACCTTCATGACTGTTGAACCCTCCACCATTCTCAACTCTGCCTTGCTGCAAACTCATTGCTGGCTGTTCAGATGACTAAAGTTGTATAACTTCCTGATCATTGAAATAAGGTTTCCAGATTCTCCTCTATACATTTATCATGTTTTAGTAATTGTGCTCCTATGGTATCTGTTGTTAACCTTGTCACCTATCTTCTAGATAAGCTGGTCTGTCAGTAATTTATTAGACTGAATGAGTGGAGCACCTCTAATAAGATTTTACCTTACCTGGATCAAAGCCAGGGAAAGCATTAACTCATTTACTTTGATCTCTACTGCATCAATTCAAATAAGGTAATGAAATTACTTGGCTTTGTAGATGGCAGATATTTTGGTGTACTACAGTTTAGGCCTGTCCTAACAACATGTTATGGAGAAGTGCTTAGAAAGTAGCTCTGGCTTCTGCATAGGTGAGAACTGCCCAGTGTTTCAGAATGCCCCCTCATTTTGCCAACCAGTTGATTAAACCATCCTGTTGTTGGATGAGCTTGCTATTTTGGTTTGCTTTTTCTGCAAATACCTCTGTAGACTTCCCTTTCAGACAAAATGATTGCTCTGGCTGAAAGCTTAGCTTCAAGGAGAAATCTAAACTGTTAGCTCTGAGTAACCAGACACCACTTTGAAAAATTGGTGATTGTTCCTAGAATACGTACATGATCCCTGAAGGACCTGTGTATTGTGTGTCAAATTACATATCTCTGAAGCTGACTGATCTGCTTTGGTTCTGCTGTAACTACATGGGATGGGAAGGACATATTGATTAGGTGATACATTAGCTACAGCAACAAATAATTGAGGAATTAAGGTTGCACACTAAATCGGTGGAAGATTCTTACCTTTGCATCAGACCTTGCACTGAGGAGTATATGTAACAATATCAAACCTTTTTAAGGTCCAGGCCATTTCTACCCTTCCTCTTGGGAAAGGTGGGCCTTAGTACACTTCTCAGGTGTGCTTCCCACTTTGCACACAGGTTACATGAAAAACTATGTAAAATTTGAACACTAGAAAAATACTGTGATTCATAAGTGAAAAGTTGTCTGCTGCAGTGGTCCCTTAGTTCTCTCCTGGGCATGCAGATAAAATCTTCAACAGATATCCAAGGAAAGTGTTATTTCATGACAATGTGGCTACACATAAGTTAGTAAAACCTTTTAGTTCCCTCCGTGCTGCTGCTAATGTGAGCTGGATGAAGATATGCTAACTTCATTTTCACCTGTGGTGTTTTTGGCAGCAGTTGGAGCAAAGCTTAAATTGTGTTAAAGTATGTGCACGATTCCATTATTAGCTGTCAAATTACTAGCAACACTTCTGTGGCAAATCATAAAGCAAATTTGCAGTGCTACTTCTGATTAGGTGAAATTAGGTTGGCTTCATAATACAAGGCCCAAACCTCCTCTTTCAGAAAAGACTTGCTACTTGAGGGATGATTTGGGAAACATGCTACACTGTGGTAATTATGTATGGCAAACTATTTCTGATGCAGTGGACCTAATCAGCTGTGCATCAGCTTGTATCAAGAGTGTTACTATTTATGTATATGGAATGTAATTGTGCTGAATCAGGAATGCTGTGCTACAGAAAGTAAATTTAGGACATACTGTATAGAATGAAGTGAGGACATAGAAACCATGGGGTATTTTGTTGAATATTTTTCTTTCATGAGATCTCTGAGGCTTTATGTAACAATGATTCTGTAAAGCCAGTTGTTTCTTAGACCAGTAGCCCTTACAAATAAATAGCTGCCTTCAGTGGACCGATGATGATTCTTGTTAGAGCTTGTGTATGATTTCAGGAAAAGTTTGTTCATTTGCATGTGCATAAAGTCAAACCACTGTTCCAGTTTAGAAGCAAAGAAGGCCTAGGGAGAGTTTACCACAGTTCTTATATTCACAGCTATTTGCTGGATGATAGGCAACATTGTTTACAATTTAAAAAATGCTTGTGATATTAAATGATCATCAACTTCCTCCTAGCAATACATCTAGTGTCCTATAAATTCTCAGATCATTCTTTGTACATAAGAACATAATTTTGACTGGAATCCAGTCTCATATGCTAAGCTAATAAGGCTGTGTGCCAAATGCAAGGGTAAATTGATATAAATTATTATCAATAGAAGCAAGCTATGAGATCTCTTGGGATGTGACACTGTTCTGCCACTGTAATCACATTTTTAGGATAATTACCTGTGTATTAATACACATCCATTTATAGAAAAATCCTCTGAAGGCATTAGTCCCTTTTCTGGAGCTAGGTTAGGGATTGGGGGGAATAGTTGTTTAAATATAGAATGTAGCTGTTGCTGTTCATGAAGTACCTGTTGATATTGGATTCCCCCAAGGAGGCCATATTGCCAGGAGGGTAACTGACTGAAGAATTGCGGCATTTCGGTAACAAGGGAATGTGCCCCGTATTTTTGGATCTAATCCTAGCTTTAATCTTCTGTTCCTGTAAGATTTAGAAGTCAGAACTAGTTCAAAATGGATCTCTGTGTGGCAAGAAGTGTTTTTTTAATGCTTTTCAACTCATTTGATTGTGGTGTAGTTCAAGATTACCTTCTGATTTTCTAGGAAAGTGGCAGCAAAGGGAAAAAGCCTGGAGTTTGGTCTCTTGCTTTTGGCCCTTACTGGTGTATTTTATATATACAATTTCAAGGGAAACAATCTGCACAGAAATTAGTAACTATTGGTTTTTGGTCTGAAAAGAGAAATAGCATTCCCCAGTAAGTGTGGAAACCTCAGCCTCTGGCAAACTTCAGTGCAGATGCACGTAAGGAATGCATAAAATTAAGTGAGAACGTTGGTTGGATGGAGGCCACTCTTAAAACAGTTTCAGATACTATATATTCCAAAGGATATTGGTTTGTTGTTGGGGAAAGAATGTGAGTAATGTGTATCTTTGGAAGGCCAAATCTTACCTCATTCCCTGATTCTGCCTTTCCTAGAAACTAAGTAGTCGTGGATTTGACCCTGCAGTTCTGTCTCTAGAGGTCATAGGGCAGCAGTGTGGTGCTCCTCGCTGCTGTGACTGGAATTCTCCATTGCTGAGGAGCTGGTTAGAGTGGCCAGTCATGTGGAAGCAATGGCAAGGGAGGAGGAAGGCTCAGCCTTCTGTTCGTGTCCAGTGCCTTGCTGTAGCATGCTTGTGTGGCACAACTGATAGCCTGCAGGCCAACAGTAAGCCTGAGTATTTGGACGTGTGAAGATTTTACCAAGACAGTTTCTACAGAACTGCAGTGTATCAGAGCACCAGCATAAGGGTTCTAAATACTGCTGTTTATTTGCCTAAATAAATATGGTAAAAGGCTTAAAATATGTGGAATTCAATCTTTCTTGGGGGATCTCTTATTGATTACTCCAGAATAGCACAGAAGTCCTAGTTTTCCCTATAAACTAACTCCCCACCTCTATCTTGTTTCCTTTCTAAAGAGGAACATGATCTTGTTAGTGTTAGTGATGTCAGCCCTTAGTGATAGTCAGTGTAAGACTACAAAGCATTGGTAAAACCATCTGAGATGAGACACATGATATATGAGGGAGAGCTGTTGAAAGAAGGGAGTTAAGAAGTAAGGGTAAGTTGGAAAGTTTTATTATGAGGGACAACTATGTAGTACAATATGTGACCATTCATCCGCAGCCTTGTTTTAGAGTTTGTCTTTGGGAGTTGCTTGGTTTTACACCTAGCAGCTCTGCAGCATTCTTTCAGGTTCTGCTCGATTAAAGTTAACAAGCTGTTGTCAGCCTTCATGAGAAGATGGAACAACACTCACAAGGCAGACTTTTTTGGAGGAATTTGTGTACATATTCTAACCACAAAACATGGGCAGCAGCAGTGACTTCTGGTGTATCCCCTTCTCAGATCACTGAAGACAAATTGTTGCCTGATTTCTATTAGAAGCAATTGTTTAGTTTCCCTCAATTTGAGGCCAACATACACTGAAACATGTCAACAGCCCCTGTCAGATTAAGCCCTGGCAGTGAGGTTATCCACCAGTACTGGGGAGGAGGGAAAGAAAACCTTTAAACTAAGAACTGGTTTTTTTGGTGTGTGAAACCCTCAGTATTCTAAAAATCTCTAGAGGAAATTTGAAGATAAAAATGGTAAAGTCAGAAACAGCATATGGGAAACTGATAAAACTGCAAGGGGTAGGATGTTTGTAAGTGTCACCTTGAAGAGAAACATCAAGTATGAGACTCAGCAGGCAAGCAGAAGTTGCTAGAGCTATGGAACAAGTAGGCTTACCCCTCCTATTCCTCTGCTCCTAACAATCCATGCCCCTCCTCTAACTCCCCATGTGGAGGTTGGTGAGATGTTGTGCTAATTTGGCTTTTGCTAGGTAATACTCTCTCCATGAGGTGTGAAATTGTTTCAAATGAGGAGGCAAATGAATCTCTGCAACAAAAGTAGTTGTTGAAATTCACTATTTTAATTACATTATCACCAAGGACTTGCTCTATTATGTTGATTATTTATTGACTTTTTTAAAAACAAACCACATTGTTGCAATAGCAGAGAGGCATGGAAATTTTGCACTGCTGTTCATACCTCCACAGGGAAGGAAGAAAAAAAGCAGGGCAAATGATTAGGATCTCCAAGAGTTCAAACAACATTACGGAAAGAGGAGATTGATGGCATCTGATGGAATTTCTTCACTTGTATGACCATGACTTACACTTTGAGGCTTTGTGCACTATTATTGCAAGGTAGTGTAATAAGACGGAGACAAATCACTTGCCTCTTTGTGTATTTTCTACTGTGCTGCTTCTCAGATCCTCTGTTTACTTTCACTACCACCTTGCCCCTTGCTTCTCCTGTCACAGGATCTGGGTGGAAATCAAACTTAATACTTGAATCTACTTTTGAATCAGCACTGATTTCAGTCAGTTAAGCAAAATAGAATAGGACATGCCTAGTACTGACAGTGATGGACCAATTATGCTGCTTATTCCCACTATATTTGCTGCAGACTGTAGCATGCTTTCTCTGTGCAGTCGTTTTCTTAGTTGCATGGAGAGGACAACTGGAATGAGAATCCTGCTCTAGGCTGCCTGCAAAATCTCAATAAGAGATTCTTCAGGGAATGGTTTTGAACACCTTAATTAGTTCTCTGCTGTAGCCTTTTTCTACTGACTGCTTGAAGTCTAACATATCCTGGGTTACGGTATAAAGGCTCCCTGCCCAAGGTGTTTCTGAAGTAATTCAATATTCAAGTTTTCTAGCAGTGGTCCATCTTAAGACCAAGACCTGTGATCTTGGAATCAGAGGAGATCTGAGTTCTTGAAAGTCGTCTTGTGTGACCTGGAGTAGGTAGCTTAAGGCCAGTCCTCCAGTTGTTGCCTTGCGTTGCAAGTAGTGGAGTTACTGAGCAGCAAGCTTTTCAAAATGCCATTTTAAGTGGCTGAGGTCATACTGTGCTAACAGCAGTACCTACCTTTAGTAAAATTAATGCTTACTGCAGTCTTGCTGGTTCCATACTACTTCATTCTGAGGTGATAAACCTTACCAGGAATTCATTCAGTGTAGCTTCCTAATATTCTCGCTATGTAGTTCCTTCCTTTGTCTCAAATGCTCTCAGAATTCACCCTAAACTTAGGAAATAATAAAATGATTAATAGAATAACTGAGGAAAGTGTAATTGAATTATTTGGTCTTTGGATATTCGGTCTCCAGTCAGTCAGAACTGGGCATGGAAAATACCAGTGGAGGGAAATGCGTGTGTATATATACATTAAAAAAAATATTAAATGTATATAATTTTTTCATGATGTCAGCTGAAGGCCCTGATTTGCAAATGAAATTTTGCAGACTCAGGGTCCTGTACAAATGTACTGGTTAAAAAACAAGTTGATTTTCTATCCTGTTCAAGGCATGAGACTGGGACAGCCAGGGTGGGACTTGGCAATTTAGCTTATTTTTCTCAAATTCTGACCTTTAAAACTAACAAAACAGCACTTTCTTGCCTCAGAGATTTGTGAGAGAGATCAATAAAAGATTGAGTCTTTGACATTATAATATATGGCATCTATAATAACCTATCCAAGTACCTGTTCTATTGGGTTGGTTTGTTATAGATATGATTGCTCTGTAAATGTGATAGCAAAGGAATAAAAGAAACAAGTTTTCTGGATAGTTAAAAATATTTCTTAATTTATGTGAATACATCTTTGCACTAGAAGTAATTACATGTGATTAATAAATCCTTTTATGTCTATAGAATAATTATGAAACACTCCAAAGGGATAATAAAAATAACTCATTTTATGAAGCAGTTTAAACTGCAACAACTAACAGACAACTTAATTAAACATACCTACAAATGAAAGAAACAATTTTACAACTCGCTGTAGTTTGGGGATTTCTTATCACTCCATAGTCAGCTCATAGAACTTCAGGTGTTTCTCATCTTCTTTCAGTTCCATAGGTCTCAACAGTCTTCTGGCACTCTTAAACTAAAATTGAATTTGTCTGAATAAAAATAGTGCTAGGGTGCCTTAAGGCTCAAGCTGATATTAGATCTTAATGATGAGCTGATTTTGTTGAGACTTAGGCATATTAAAAGACAAATTCTGTCTGAAGAATGTACCAACTAAAAAGTGTGTGAAGGAGACAAAGGCCTGAAAGTGGAGTGATTTGCCCAAGATCACAGAACTTATCAGTTGTCTTGTCAAACACAACACTGGTACTTACTGAGCTCCAATCCAGAAAAGATCAAACTGAGACATGTTCAGAAAATTTCAGGTTTTTTGCCTCTTACAATTTTTTTATTCTCAGAAAAGACGAATCAAAACTTACGAAGATTCTCCATATTTATGGGTCAACTGATCTTGCTATCAGCACTTTAGCCATGCACGCTGTATGCATATGTTCTGAAGCTTCCAAGCAGATTTACTGTGGTCCTTAGTGGTGGAGGGGTGTTTTATCTGGTATTTCTGATTACTCTTCGAATAAATTTTCATGGGGAAAAGGAATGTTTCATTAACTTGAGACATTTTTTTTATTGGACATGAGTTTAGTTCCTGAATTCAAAAGAGCAACAGGGACTGTCCATTTTTGGTGGACAAGTCTGAATTTAAACTCCGTTCCCTGGTCTGGCCACAAGCAGTGGCCAGAAGATGTGCATGCTTCATGTTGGCTGCTGAACATTATACTTTCCCTGAGCTCTTCCCTGTTCTGAACAGATACGAGTAAGTGATGGTAAGTGCTGTAGCTCTTTTGTCAAAACATTAGGTACACATTTAATCCTATACATAGAATGAGGCAAGAAGAACCTTTCATTTTTGGATGCTGATCCAGACTGTAGGTTGTATAAGAGTTTGTGTGTATTTTGTGTCCTTGTGTAGTCTGAATCCATGTGGGAGAGGGAAGAGGTGTGATAGGAAACGCAATTTATTCAAAGCTAAAAAATGATAACCTTGTAGAAACAGTTCATGAAAGCACAGGAGGCATTTTGGTTAGCTGAGATCGACATTTCTTTCATCAGCAGATGCTACTTATGGCAAGCAAATTCTGTGCTTAATTATATGCATTGTTTTCATGATGGAAGAAAACTGCTATCTAAAGGGGCTGATGTGTCACCATTGATCTCCTTTCAAAGGAGCTGAAAGGCATGGTTCTAGTGATGTCACTCTCACCACTGCCACGACTTCTCAGATATGATGGATAGTAGCTTAGCAACTTCATCTGCCAGTTCGCTCAGGTCCCTGGCTGTATCTCATCAGGTCCCATGAAGCTGTGCATTTTAGGTTCCTGAGGTGGTCTTGAATCTGATTTACCTCTACTGTGGGTGGTTCTTCATTCTCCCAGTCCCTGCCTTTGCCTTCTGTGACTCTGGCAGTGTGGCTTGAGCACTTGCCAGAGAAAACTGAAGCAAAAAAGTAATTGAGTACCTCAGCCTTCTCCATATCCTAGGTGACTAGGTCTTCTGGTGAGGACCCATGTTTTCCCTAGTTTTCCTTTTATCACCAACATACTATAGAAGCTTTTCTTACAGCCCTTGATGTCTGTGGACAGATTTAACTCTATCACGGCTTTGTCTTTCCTAACCTGATACCTGGCTGCTTGGATGATTTCTCTCTATTCCTCCAAGGCTACCTGTCCTTGCTTCTACCCTCTGTAGGCTCCCCCGCCTCTCCTTCCTAAAGGATCTGTATCCTTCCATTCCAACTCAGTCTTGGATTGAAGAATGATCAGGGCAGATGGTAACTTCAGGAAACTGAGCAGCCAGATTCTAACCTGTCAGTTCAGAGCATGGGCAAACTGCAGCTTTATTGAGGCTTAACACTGCCAAACTTGAAAGATTTTCATAGGGCTGGGAAGGAAACATTTCTGACAGCTTGATAACTTCCAGTCTCTGCCCAAAAGCAGATGGATATAAAAGCTTTTTGACTTAGCAGTTGTTTAAAAATGTTACCAAAACAGGATTTTCATTGAGCAAATAAGCTCTTTCTGCATGGCTTGAGGAAAAACCCCATGTCTGAGACAGTCTTCATGGGAAATGTCATCCAAAATGACTTGGGAAAGGGAAATGTGATTAAATGGGGTCTTGAACACGTTAGGTTGCTTTGCCTTTTAATGCTGGCAGTTTTTGCTATGTGGTAGTCAACATAGCATAGGGAACCTGGTGTGGCAAGGACTTGTATGTCCATCTCTTGCTGGCTGTCAGGTGTGCTTTGCCAGCCAGCTTGCTTTGGATGTGACTTGGATACTTTGCTCTCAATGTATGTATTGCATCAACTGAGTGTCAGAGGGAGTTTCCTAAAGAAAGGCTAAGAAACAAGTGAAACTGAAGTACGCTGTTATTTTCTACTCAACCTTTTCCTGTAAGAGATTCCTGCAATGATAGAAGTTCATGTAGATGAGATCAGTGAACACTTATAACTGAGCCCCAAAGAAGCACAATGGTTGTACAGCTGTATCATTAAAATGCTGATTGCAGCGATGCACCAGGGAGACTGGGCTCTGGTTCAGACAAAATGTCTGTGTAGCTTGATGAAGGTTAAGGGTTAATTAGAAGCTGCCTGCTGAACATGAGCTTGGGCAGTGTTCATGGGGATTGTTTTGGAAGAGGTTTTAAAGAATGCATGAGAAATAGCTGCTGTTTAAATATGGGGAGATGACCTGGTGACTAACCAGAAGTTTAAGAAGGCAGAGGGACACCAACATTGGAGTTGAAGCCTGTTAGTTCTTCATGGTGAGATCTGTGTGTTGTTACTGCTTTCTGCTCTAGACTAAAAGGGAAGCACAAAGCTTCAAGATCAAGTTTGGTCCAGATGAGAGAATATAGGTGGAAGATGCAAATCCATACAAGCCTTGTTTTTTCAATGTTGGTTCCAGTTGGTACAATTTTCTCTTCTGTGCAGATTGAAAAAAAATCATGGTTTTTGTCATTTGTACGACCCGTGACTGGATGTTGTATAAGCAACCTAGATATGCTAGTGAGGCTAAGCCTTGTTTTGGATTCAGCTTTGTGAAGGGGTTAGTGAAGGCTGAGTTGGCTGAATACATGTAAATATTCAACTATCAGCCCCTTTAAACCAAGCCTATTATCTACCCTTTCAAATTCCACTGTTTTTAGCAAGACATGGTCCCTGGAGTATTCCATAACAGCTTTAATCTGGAATGTTTTGGCCCTGGGACATGCTTTCTGATGTTTTAGTATCTGGTCAATTTATACAGGAAAACCAAAGATAAGCCATAGGGTGAAATAGTTGCCTGCTATTACATCATGCACCACTGCAGTTAATTTTTCTGATACTGTTTTTTAAATTTATCTTAAATTTGCAATTTGTTCTGTGGATATATTTATTCATTTCATGAAAGTCATTGTGCTCTGAGATCTATGGGCAAAGCAAAGTCTAAATGGTCTGCTTGTTAACATCAAAGTGCAAGAAAAAATTAAGTTATTAGATTTCTTGCTATTGAATTCTGTCTGTATATTCTTTCATGCCTCTACTTCTGTTGCTGAATGTTTGGAAGGGGAGTCATTCCACCTGAAATCTTTTATAAAGTACAGTATGGCAAATTTTCTTGTAAGGCAGGAAAATTCAGGAGACTTTGCTGATATTTAAATTGACATCAGCAAGGTTCAGTCCCTTCTGTAGATCTTATGTCTTGCTGACTGCTCAATCTCTGGAATTTTGAAATGGTCTGTAGCAAAAATGTGTCAAACTACCCAGAATGATATTTTGCAGGTTTCAAGGAAACTAGGAAATCCAGCTGATCTGTGCAATTATGAAAAACCGTGACTGCTGCTTAAGACTATTAATGTCTTAAGTGCTATTGGGCTTGCTTAGTCTACAGTTTTGTATGTGTCCACCTGCCATGTGACTACCAGGTTCCAGCCCTAAAGTATTGCATTGTCAGAAAACATTTGTTAAAAGTTTTAGTCTGAGCCCTCTTCTATCTATTGGTAAACTGCAGCATCAAGAAAGAAATGTAACTATAGTCGCATGCCAGGTATGGAAATCCCCTTCAGGATTCTTACTTGGAGCAGTTAAATGAGCTCCTGAAGACAGCCCTGTGCCCAAGAACCTTTGAAACTTCCTTCTGGTGTGGGTAGGAGAAACGTCCAGCCACATTGTGGATGTTACCTTGGTCTCTGCCAACATGTGGGAGGCAGAGTATAAAGCCTAGCGAGCAAAACACTGCACCTACATCACCTAGTAGAGCACAAGAGCAGTGCGCTGCAAGGAGGGAGATGAAGTGAGTAGCCATTCAGAGGGGGGGCAGCTCTCTCCCACCACTTCTCCCTTGGGGCAGATCTGCAGCAGCTGCTGTGAAGTGTCCTAGCTCCACTGAAGCTAGTGACAGTGACAGCTGTGGAATGACACTTCCCAGCACCTGTAGATCTGCCTCTAGGGAACAGTAGCATTGGAACTAGCAAGCTGCATTTAACATCATTTTGCAAGCAGGGATCCTTGTGTAACCAGTCTCCCATCTGGGATGTTTAAACTGCGGAAGTTCCCCTCTGGACCCCAGACACAGAGGACCATGGCAGTTGCACTTTCCAACTCTTGATGCTTGGTTCCATCTTTGAAGTTGTAATAAATCGGGCTTTTGGCTTTGCAGATTCCCAGTTCCACTTCCCCAATACTGACCCAGAAGCCACCATCTCGCTTGTATTGCAGAATAGGAGGTCTTGGAAAGATGGAGCCAGCCTTTTAGACCAGCAGAGAAGGATGAAATAGACTAGCAAGAAGTGACCAGTGTATCAATGATACGGGATATAAAATGTGCTGCCTGGCAACTGCATGCAGTATTGTGTAAAACGTAGATACTTGGATGTGGAGAGGTTATGGCCTGTGATATTTAAAGTATGTCTTACAGAAAAGAGTTCCCAAAGACTAGTGGGCCTAATCTTTATTATCTTGTATTTAGTAGTTCTTTAGCATTTGATGCATCTCCAGATGGTTGCTAAACAGGGTACAATTGATATATAATGGTATAAATATGTGCATAAAGGTAGCGGGGATCAAGCTTATTCTTATTTTTTCTTTTTTTCTTAATTACCAGTCTGAATCGGACAAGTTCGGGGATCAAGTTTTGTGTACTTGTTTCCTTCCTGTTTGCTCCTGTAGCTCTGCAATAACTCACAAGTTACCTTCTGACAGTGGCAGTCAACTGCCTGAAATTTTACCAGCACAGTTTTTCAAATGTTTTAACTTTCCCAAGGGTGCTGCCTACCTCCTGGCTTCTGTTCTTAGTGCATGGAGTTCATCTCTGGCCCTGTTAATGTGTGCTTCAAGAGGAAAAATCTGCAAGCAGAATAGGCCATACATTTTGCAACAATTGTCCCCCAAAAAGTGCAAATTTTAGAACTTCAGCAAGTGAAGGTATTTCAAGATGTTTAAACTGAGGTAAAACTAAATTCTCAACAATGTTAGTTTTAGAAACCTCCTGCACGGCCGTGGGAGCCTGCCTTACCCAAGTTTGCTGTGAGAAGCTATGCAGGAAGCAGTATTGTTTGTGTGTGTGACCGTGGTGCTGTGAGGGTCTTGGTATCTGTGCTAATACTGCCCTAGTAGTCTAACTGGATTCCTTCCAGGTCTAACGGTTTTATGGTTGAGGTTTCGTGGTCAGACAAATGCAATAAATTTGGGTAACAACTCTCAATGTTTTCATCAGATTCTCTGTTTTTGGCTGAAAGTGAAATTTCTGATTGAAAGGCTTAATGACAGATACAATTAACTTTTTCATTTTCAAGTAAACAGGTTTTTTTTTCAAAAGCTGAGGTTTTATTGCAAACCAGGTAGTCTTATCATAAGATAACTAGAATGATTGGTGTTAGAAGACATTGACTGTTATTATGTTTCTTAAAACAGCCAAATTCTGAGATAGATTTGTGGTTTTTTAGTTGTGCAATTCTCAGTATCTCTCTAGACTATGTTCAATAAACTTGATACAGCTCCTTTAAGTTTCAGCAGCTCATCTGTTGACTCAAGAGGTAACCAAAGAGAAACTGGCACTTCTGAAAGGAATAGCTACCACAAAAGTGGACTAAAAAGTTGGGCTTAACTCTCTGAGACTATAGAAAAGGTTAGTCTTTGCATTGACTCAAGGAAAAGGGTGAAGGTTTGGCTGAACAGTATTTTATCTGAATTGGTTCTCTCACCATAGCTATAAATCAAGGCTTGAATAGTGTACTAGTGAGTATAAAATACTGAGATATAAATCAAGATTTGAACACTGTACCTGTGAGTATAAAACACTTGATGTTGTACAAGTCAAGGCTCAAAAACTGTCTGTATGAAAAGCTTGGGGAGATAAATAGTAGCACTTGAACACTGGCTGTTTGGAATATAAACCACTGGGGTTATGTGTCTCATTTCAACATTAGTTCCTGAACACGTGTACATCACAACTGCCAACTCAAAATGAAATACTCTGGTCTCATACCTGCCTGCTGAGATGGCAAGTGCTTCAGAACTTATTTACTGCATGCAGTCTCCTTACAGATGAATTTCTTGGTGTGTACTGTACTTTGCATAGAAGAAAGGGAATGTTGTTTTGATACTGGAAGGAGCCTTGTGTATTTTGGTGTCAAATATAAAGAGTGTTTCTTATATCATTTAAATATGTTTTGCATTGAAGAAAGGTGGCTGCTTTTCATCTACTTACAAGGTGAATGTGTTTTCAGCTAGGGAATGTGTTGACCTAAGCTTTCTAGACAATCTGTTTTGAAGAGGGATTGTGACTTGGTTACTAAGCAGTTTACTTTGGCTAATAGTTCTTTTAACTCATCCTTCTGTGAGAGGTGTTGTTTGCCTACTCTGCTGAAGATTACTGATCAGGGATTTTATCTTTGGGTCCTCCTTATTTATACAAAGTAAGTCAACTGCTTGTAAGGACCCTGTATCAAATTAGTACAGCATTGCAAATTCTGGGTGGAATCTGATGTATATGGTCATGGAAGAAACAAACATCCCTTAATTACTCTGAACCTGATTCATGGCCTCATGATCATTAGTGAAGTTGTCAGACTCCTTGAGGTGCTGGAAGAGTCAATAGAGGAGGCATCATAATTTGTCCTTTTTTTTAATTAACTATTTCTTCCTTTTCTACAAATGATCCTGGTTTGCTAAGTGAGGCTTGTGTGATCACCCAGTGATCTAGTTAAAGTACTATTGAAGAGATCAAATACCTGTCCTGGCAGTCTTCCTGGACACTTTCTATATGTTAGTTATTAAAAAACTATTTTTACTTCCATATTGTTGAAAGGTAAGTCATAGCAAAGTTCCACCGAGAGTTTGTACCCTCTTAACATTTTGTTAGTAAGCCAGAAATGATTTCCATCTTTCTGGTACAAACATGAGTGAGGTTTACCATGGAGTGCTGTCTCTGCAAGGTAGGAGACATTAACTTGTTTTGCTATGATACTTTGACTCCAAGTTGAATGACACTCCAACTTTAAGAGTTGTAGGTATGCATAAGAGTCTTTACTCTGGAGAGTTGTGGTTTAAACAAGTTAAATGAGAATAATATAAATAAGTCAGGGCAAATGCTCTTTGTTTAGATGCTTAACTTTGAAATAGAGGACAATGGTCACAGTACAACAAATCAGGAAAGCCTAATGAAATAACTGAGTAGTAGTGTGAAAACCAGAGTACCTCTCCATCCAACGTCGTCACAGTTTCACCTCGGCCTCTTCTCAGCCTTCTCAAAGGGATGAGTAGCTTTCTCAAAAAGTTTACTCTTTCCTAAAAGTGCAAAATGGAAATTTAGGGGTAATTTGTTTGCAACAAAACAGAATAGTAGTATCCTTTTTGGAGTGATTAATGAAATAGTCCTCTATATCTGAAGACCTTTGTTCTGATTGTGGCTCTCTGCACAGAAACAAGTGTATCCCTTGTGTTCTCTAACAACTATGTAACTAGTATTAGCAGTCTTCCTTCTGGAAGATGCTGACTATCTGGCTTCTGATGGTGGAGAATGGTTTAAATGACCTTGAGGTCCTGATATGCTAGGTAAATGTTTAGTTTTTTAAGCTCACTTCCACTAAGGAGTAATTTAATCTCCTGAGCAGCACAGTAGCAGAAAATCCTGAATTCAATTTCTGCTGATTCTGAACACAGAAGTTGTGGAGTTCTTGACTACCTATTGCATAAGCTGACTTGCAGACAGTTTGTGTTCTCTGTACAGCAAACTGTTGTATAGTGGTACAGAAAAAGCCAAGCTATTCCATCTCCCCAGATTTAGAAAGCACTAAGTTAGGGAGAATTCCATGTGTTGAATGGAGTGGAGCTGTCTTTAGTTATTGCTGAGTAAGACCAAAGTCACTGAAAATGAGGGTAGAACACTGGTTAGGTTCTGTTCTGTTCATTGTGCACTTAGTGAGGTATGGGTTCTGTTAAGGAAAAAGAAAACTGATTACGTAATTAAGGACTAACTTGGCTACAAACAGAAAAGGCATGTTTTGTAACTGCACATGTAGTTGTAACTTCAGTCTAGGTCTTTTTCTTGGCTCTAATTTCTAATATTGTAGTACAGATTTAATGTTATCCAGTTATATTTTTCAGTAACCTATTTACATATTTTTAAATTTCAAAACTTCTTGCTATTTCAGAACTTAGTTTAATTTTCCCTCTTTGTTCTTTCCTTCCTTGTCTTTTAAGTTTATCGGTGATCTTGTGCTGAGCAAGTAAGTGTCAAATCATAATCAATTTCCCACTTTGTATCATGTGAATGTGACATCATTTTATAATTGCTACACTGATCCCCTTGTAGTAGATATAACTTCACTTTACTTAACAGCCCTCTCCTGTTGTATGTTTCTAACTTTGGATATCCTAAACTTTTCTGTTTACTTAATTTTTCTTAGATGATCTGAGCTGAATTTAAAGCAGGAGAAAAAATGCACGTGTAGATTCTTCTTTGCATCAAGGCTGCCAAGCTAATGTGAGTCATTGAAAGGTATCTAAACAGCATGACAGCAACTCTTCTGCTAGCTTTTTCCTTCTTTGCTTCCACTCATGTGGTTAATACTAGGGGTATGGTCAAGTTTCTGTGCATCCTGGTCATCTGGGCTTAAAGCTGTTAGTAACTGGCCTGAAGCAAAGAAACCATATTTTCAGACTAATTGGAATAAACTTAGTATTTCTGCCACTGCATTTACACAAGGATTTATGCTGAGCTGTGTCATCATAGTTTAGGAATCATCCTAGCCAATGTAGGAGTCATCCAGGAAGGATGGGATAATTCTATACGTGGTAGTAATGCAGAATTTGAAAGTCCCACAACTCATAAATTGCAATAGGAACAACAGTTGCAGCTGAGACTTAAAAATTCATAGCCTGAAACGCCTATACAGACCATTCATCCTATGACTTCAAGTGAGTATTTGTGAAGTACCCAATACACAAAGTGCTTGGCTCTGACAGTGGGGTTGTAATATGCATTAATGACAGGGCTGTGGATAGTAAGTCCTTCAGTTCCTACTGGGTGTGTGATGTGCCCTCAGCTGGGAAAACTTCAGTGACAGCTTCTAGAATTCGATGTTCAAATATTCCCCTGGAACAAGGTGAACACTCTGGACTTCCTTTTTCACAACAGGAGGAAACATCTTTCAAAGATCAATTGAACTCGGAGGCAATTAATCACCAAAATGACAGTTTAGATTATTTTAAGTGGAGTTCAAGGGAAGAGTTCATCTGAGGGCTGAGTGAATGAATATCTGGAGGATGGAAGGGAACACTAAGTGTTGAGATCAGTGTGCAGATTTGTGGTAGAGCATCACCCTGGAGATCTTAGATTCTCATTTTGGTCATCACAGCAGCAAACACAGTTCCTTTGTAAGAGGAGGAAAAAGGCCTCAGTTTAAAGAAGTAACTGCTCTTGTTTGAAAAAGATAACTTGGAGAAGTGCTTGTATTCCTCTATAGTGCTTATATTCCTTGCATACCCAGAGAGGGTATACTTTTAGCAGCAGTAGTGTGTCAGCTGCTGTGTCACGAATCTCAGCAAGACAGGATCTGAAGTAAGAAGTAAAGAATACTGGTTATTCGTAGATTGTTCAGAGTTGGAATTCTTATGGTGTTTTTTTAAGAATGTAGTTAATTACTCCACCAGGATCTACCTTGTTTGATGCATTATGAAACAGTAATAGGCTGCTGCTGAAACCGTTGAAAAAGGAGATATTTTTGCTTTTTTCTGGTTCCCTGCAAGTAAAGGGATTGTCACTGGTCTTTTGAGCCCGTGTAGCATCCTCATGTTTCTGCTTCAGTGTCAAGCTTAAGATATTGAGCAATTACATGCAGCAGTTAAACTCCACTGCTAAGTTGGTTCAATTCCTTCTGACAAAGTTTAGTCCTCACCTGGGTTTTCTACCTGAAGAAGGCTGACCTCCTTCTGACATCTTTAGGATGGTAATCTTTTTTCTTGTTTTGTTTTTTATCTTCCCTGTCAGAATGTTACCAGAGAATTAGCTATGGAGTGCTTATGCACACAAATTACAGCTGTCTCTAAATATAAACGTAGGTTGGGTGTGTTTTCCTGTTTGATTTTTTTGAATTAATTCTCTTCCCTACTCCCCTCAGGCTTTTACAGTATCTAAATTTGAGTTAGCTCACAAAGAATACATGCTAATGTCATCTTGTATCCATGGTCTCAAGTGTTTTTATGCTGTATAGGTTAATTCAGATTAGCCCAACTGTTCCAGCCATTGGTGTTCACAACTGGGAAAATCTCATTCAGCTCACACAGTGCAGTTCTATTAGTGCAACTACTGAAGCATGAAATAACCCCCCCAACCCCAGTTAAAAATGAAGCACCAAGAAAGAACCTCAAAATCAGGGTTTTTGTTTTCAGTGTAGCTTTATCAAATATGCAAAGACATCACTGGCTTTATCAACTTTATCCCTGCTCTTGTGTGGTTATTTATCAGTGAATTACGTAACCATTTAACACTCCTGATAATGCTGTCTAAACACTTTGGGGGAATTAAGGTAGGATTATAACTGCATTTTACTTATATGTCATCCAAACAGTTTTCCCATGGAAAAGTAAGTTTCTTGAAGATGGAAAACAGCAAAGTCCAAGGTTAGAAGGACAAATAAAGCTACTTTTAAATAATGCAATGCAAATGGTGTATAGTTTCAAGTAAAAAGGAGTTGCTGCCTGTAGAGAGTGCTGAGGCAAGTAGTTACTGCCCATCTGAGATGAATGTTTTGATGCTTCTGTTAGTACAGCCTGACCTGCAGGGAGGGGAAGTGAAGTTGTATGCATGCAATATAAATATTTTTGTTCAAAATTCCATGAGATTTAGTTTGCATCTGCGTAGAAATACGCAGGCTCAGGAGGAATTAAGGGGCATGAAGGCAGCAGAGTTGGGGGAGTCTTTTTTCTCCCTTCATCCCTCCCTCCTCCCAAGGGTTGTGATGTGGACAGACATGCAGGTCTGCTCTATGTATTAACCCAAGCAGTGGGACTGCTGCTCCGCCCTTTCCTACTGTCATCTTTTTCTTCAAGCCTTGTATTTAAGTCTCAAACTATTTTTTGTTGTGCTGTGAGGCTCCATATTCTAAAACCTCCTGAAATTGTCAGTTTTTCCTGAAAGGAGGAGAGAAATGAGTGCTATATGGAAGTTAAGTAGACTGGGATATTTCTGGAAGTATCTTTCACATCTTTGAGCAGATGTGTCCTCTACTTGTCTTTTCTTACAGTTTATGCCCATATTGTTGTGAGGGGATGCAAAACAAGGCAGACTCTTCATATATGCCTTCTTTTTCTGGCTGTTACACTGCACCATTACAAGGTGAGATAGAAAACAAATAGCAGCCTCGTGTCTGATTTTTCTTGCTTTTTTTCTCCTTTGTTACAAGTAAGGATTTAACTTAAACCACTTAACTGGCTTTTTGCTCATTAATTCTTCACCTTGATATCTTGAAGTCAGCAGCATTCATGTAATAAATTAAATTGAGAGAAAATGAGGAGATCCAATTGATTTCTCAGATCTCGGGTTAAATCCATTTTGCATTTAATTGTTTCTCTGATAATAAAAAAACCACTGGTTTTTGTTCTAATGTTCTTTGAGTAGAGTTGGCTTTATCAAGATGTAGGGACTGGATTTTGCCTGAAACTACTCCGTTTCCCTTGGAGAGTTAGCTAATCACTGGGGCATTTGAGCTACTGTATAGCAAAGGAAAAGCTATAAGCTGATTACTGAGAGTGCAGAGAATGAATGTTTTTGTTAAATTCTGGGCAGAGAGATAAGGGCTTCCTGGAGATTCGCTGAGATGTGTTGTTCTTGCCATTATCAAATTGTTGGTGTGACCACCCCTTCTGTACTGAACCATGATGTAATCCTGTTCTGTGAAAGATTTGAGCTGTTGACTTGGTTAGGTTTTTTCCCCCAGGTATTCTGTAACATATAACCATTACCTTTGCTGAAAATTCAGTGGCTGGTCACCTGTTGATAGGCCTTTAGCAGGGTGCCTTAATTATTCCCAGTCAAGAGACAACTTGGCTTTAATAACCTCCATGTAAAAGTTGTATAATAAATTAATGGCCTTTAAGGTCTAGCTGTGAGTGGCAGCACAAGGAGGTATCAGACAAGGGCTATTTCTTGCTCTTTTAGAAGTCTCAGCTACCACTGAACATAGGTATTCTGAGAAGGTATGGTTGTTGCTTGAAAGAGCTTCAAAATGGCAGAGGAAGAGAGGAAAGAAGGGAAAAGATGTACTCAGGGTTGCAGAGGTCAGTGTCAAATGTTCTGTACTAGACCAACCCTTGCTTTGTCCTACCTTCTCAGAAGACCTGAAACACTAATTAGAAGGTGGCATCATTATGATCTTGTCCTGGTTTGAGCCAGGATAGAACCAATTTCCTTTAGTTAAGTCTCTTCTAAGTAACTGCACTTGCTGAAATTAACAGCACGTTTTTCAGTCAGTGTGTGCCTCTAGGACTGGTAATGCTCCATGTTTATAGTTATGGCTGGAGGATCATGTGCAGAACTAAGGCCAATGCTTGGCTCTGCTA
>VZRW01011008.1:0-56441 GCA_013398125.1 Aegotheles bennettii
ACATTCTGTACCCTCATCCACGTGTAGTGATTACTTGGGAAGACAAATGCCATCATTCTGAATGTCCCTCACTTCCTCCTTCTTCTTCCCCCAGGTTTTATTGCTGAGCATGATATTGTATGGTATGAAATATCCCTTTGGGTAGTTGAGGCCAGCGATCTCAGCCGTGTCCCCTCCCAACTTCTTGCTTACCCCCAACCTACTCGCTGGTGGAGTGGTGTGAGAAGCAGAAAAGGTGTTGACTCTGTGTAAGAACTGCTCAGTAATAATGAAAAAATCTCTGCATTATCAACACTGTTTTTGTCGTAAATCCAAAATATAGCCCCACATTAGCTGCTATGAAGTAAATTGACCTATCCCAAACAAAATCAGCATAGGAGTGAGAGAGGGGAAAACTGTGTATATAACACAGCAGCAATGACCATGTTATTCACTGCTCCATCTGAGCTAATTTGTCTGCCAGGCCATAAAATATTTGAAGCCATTAGTATTATGTCTGAGCTATGACTAAATTAAGATGAATTAAGAAGAAGGGGAAATGGTTTCTATTTTATTATTTTTTAGGAAATATGTTCCCAGGTGGTGGCATAAATGCTACTACTACTAGGGGTAGTGCATGAACTTTTCCAAAATGTAGAGTGAGGTTCTTCACAGACTCAGTTACTAATCCAAGTAACCGAGTGCAGCTTGGATGGCCTCCTTTATACAGGCAGTTGCAGCTGATCTACTAGTAACTACCAGGACTGGCAAGAGAGGGGTACTTCCTAAGGTTGCAGGGAATGGGTATTGGTGTCTGGGACTTTGCGAGTTTGGTGACAAAAAGGTGCAGATGTAAAATTGGGGTACTATTTTGGCAAGCAGGAGGGAATGAAAGAACAACAATCCTGATGCTTAAGCTCGGCATGAGACCAAGCTGCAAGCTGTTGAGGTATTGCCAATAGTATCAACTACTTTTTTTAACTGAAGGGACAATTTGTGTCATGTCACAGAGTATATCTGACTTCTCTGATCACCATGAATATCATACTTCCACGTTCACCTTTTAACAAAATATTTGTCATTTATGTTTAAAAAACATATTTTTAAATTATTTTGCTTTGCTTGACTTTTTTCACCTTCAGCAACATGAGAGTCAAAGTTGCTTGGAAATGGCATGAAGAAAGTCAGTTTTCAAATACTGTTTTAGTAATTCACCATTTACCTTTCAAATGCAAAATTTAGCTTGCAGGCTACTGATTTTTTTTGTGATTCACTTATGATCTATGACAGTCATCTCAAAGATAGCATTTATGAGATTGTTACGTTGGCATCCTTCTTGTAATAAACAATTCTAGAGCAATTAAAATTTGGTAGATGAGTGGTGTTTCAAAATACTAAAGTTGTTTACTGTGGGATGTTACAGAAACATCTTTTTAGCCTCAGCATAATGAAGTAAAAGCAATGTTCTTATCAAACAGATGCATTAGTTTTCTTAATGCCACTTTATCGTCAGAAGAGAGTAGGTAAAATGTAGCGTTTCAGGAGCAATTCCTCTTTTCCCAGCCATTTACAAACTGCAAGCTTCCAACAACACAGAAACATGAGACATAGAACCTTAAAGAGCTTTTTCCAGAACCCAACCAAAAGTGTAGCTGGTTCCACGAAAACCAAGATCCACAATTATTCTCTTATTCTCTTGATGCTTAGTGTCCTGATTTTTCTGGGACAGAATTGTAAAATAATTTTTCTGTTCAGAGAAACTGTAGATTTGAGAGGTTGCAGAGTCCAATTCTGTGAGAACAAAAGAGAGAAGATGCTTTGATTTTGTTTATACCCAGCCCTGTAGTGACCAAGGTCGAGGGTAGTTTTGAACCATGCAGGTGCAGTGGGCCAAGAGGGAGGAAGCTCATGGCAGCTGGCCCAAGCTGGCCAACTGAAGTGTACAATATATGTCACCCTCACTATATATTCAGAAGTTTGAGGGTTTCTTCTTCTACTGTGGCTGCCTTCCCGAGAGGGTCCAGTCTGTCTCATCGGTCATCCTGTGCCTGAGGCTTGTTCCTCCACTGGCTATGACTACCACCTTCTTGCTTGGAGCTGTTGTGCTCACAGTGTTGGCACCCAGCCTTCTCTGCTAGAAGCGCACAGCTCACGACTGCTATCTGAAGCTAAGTATAACTTTGTATTTGTATTAGCATTGGGGATAAAATTAGTTCATTATTATTATTTTATTAAAACTGTTTTCATTTCAGCCCATGGGTCTCCTTTCCTTTTCGTGATTCCCCCTCCTGGGTGGGGTTGGGTGACAGAACAATTGTCTAAACTGTGACACCTAGTCAATTATTTGCATGTACTCTGCATGTTAAACATCAGATATACTTTTGGAAAGAAACATTTATGCCAAACATATTATTCAACTAAAATTTATTTTTAACAAAAGTACAAATAGATTAACAATTTCCATGAAGCCTGTTAATTCTGTAGAAGTTCTTAAGAAATATGTCTCTTTGTCTTGGAACAAATGTTAGAAAGTGAGCATCTTTTTATAAGGAAATACAATAAATGGAACTTAGGAAAACGGTGTGCATATTGCAACTGAACTGTGTTTTCTAGGATTCACATAGCTGTAGACTCCTGTGATACACTTTCCCTCCTATTGGAAGATATCTTAATGAGTAACAAGATAAACTGTTCAAAGTTGGGATGATGAAAGGAGAATAAGTTGAGGACTGCTGAAATTCTGGAGCAATATTTCCAATTTAAATATTTCTGACTGTAATTTCAATTAAAATAAAAAAAAATATGAAATTTTGCTTAGGATCTATACAGTTGACCAATGCTGTTATAAATGTTTTCTGCAACTACATCAATATATTCCAATTTGTCATGCAAATAAATAAGAAAAAAAATAAATTAATTATGAAGCAGAAGACAAAACTCTACTTTGTAAGTATTTCTCTAGGGAACAGCTAGTGACATACAATAAATGTGGTGGCTTATTAGGGAAAATCTCTTCCTCAGATCTGGCAGGTGGAAAGCTCAAGAGCTATGCATTTTTTTTTTGCAATGGTAGACAATATCAGGAACATTTAAACCCAAAATCAAGTCCCAAGGGACCTGACAAAAAAAAGGGGGATTAATTTTTTTACTGTGCCTAATGCATCTTTGAGACTTGATATAAAACTTAATTCATTGTTCATGAAGCAATTTGACCTCATTCTATGAAAAAAGTTTGAGAAGTATTAGTGGTTGGTTTTGCTCATAAAAAATACATTATAGTCTACTACTACATAATATTTTTCCTTTAAGTAAAATGATAGTAAATTTGATTTTTATTATGTTTCTGTTATATTTTATTTATTTTTTATAATTATAAATTATGTTCTTTACCTCAGCAAAGAGTTGTTTTATAATGAACTAACATTGTTACTGCCACAGATTATAAAATACCAGTATCGGAGTCATAAATTGAAGAAGAATATTTGCTACAAGTTGAGTGACCATTCAATATGGTAAAGAATGATCAGCACAGGGGGAAAAATGTTGATATATTGTCTCAAGCATATTTACGTATCAAGTCCTAAATGTTCTTTGAGTTTACAACTCAGGAAGTTAAAGTATCAAAGATTCTTGATTGGAACAAGACTTTTAAACTGATCTACTTTAAACCACTTTAGCATAAAGCTTAATTATTAGGTCAGCAGAAGTACTGATATTTAGAAATGTAAGCATAATTATGTGTAAATCTCTTTGGAACTAATAGTGGGGTAAAACATCACTCATTGGAAGCAACACTTCTTGTTTGAAATGCTTCTGTGAAATCAGTTTCTGGTTTCCAGAGTGCAGATGTCCATATACATAGAAATGCAATATCCTTAGCTCTTGCAATTCTTCCAAACTTCTCTGTAAAAGTTTCCTTCCACTGTGTCTTCATCCTGTTGTTTACATTTTGTATCTCTCTCCTGTCCCTTTCACTGCCCTCATATCTGATTTAAGTGAGGATCTGGGATTCCACTCTAATTATGATGAGTATGCTCAGAGCTTGATTCATCCCATATGCCTGAAATGTTTAATTTAAAATGGGACTGTACAGATGACTTGTTTGTACACACAAAATTGGGCAAGATTCATCCCAGTCCTTTGCAAAGTATTTTCACAATTGAATGGTATTTTTTACTGTACAACATTAAGAACATCTACTGTATGATTTTATAAATAAAAGTAAAATAGACAGATCTTTCATTTTCACAAAAAAGGGTTAAATATCCCCTTTAATACCAAAAAACAATTTTCAGTTGTTTTCTGAAAAGGTGAAAAATGATAATTACTGTGCAGAATGACAGATTTCTCAGTGCAACATATAAAAATGTAACTGTATCAAGTATCTAATATAGGGTTTCATGTATTGATTATTAATGATAATTAACCTGTAAACTAAAATAATCAATAACATCATTATGTCTGTCAGCATCACAGTCTGTATCTTTGTTTATAATGAATCATGGGAGAGGACACATTAAAATTCATGAAGAGTATCATTTCGAATTGGATTGACCATGTGAGTTCACTTAGATCTTTGTACTTAAATCATACAATGAATTTGGCCCTTATTATCTTGCCCATTACATTAAATCTATAAGAATTTCACTTGATCATTTTCATCAATCCTCCACCTGTCACATAGTTTGTCTTTACCTTCCTTCTGTTAAATTGTCAGTCAAAATCACTCGAGCCTCTTGCACTGGTAATGCTTCAATTTCCTTAAAGAAGGAGGGAAGGATTAGGGATCAATTATTCAATCCGGACATCCACAAATCCATGGGTCCTGATTGAATGCACCCGTGTGTGCTGAGGGAGCTCACTGAAGTCATTGCTAGGCCACTCTCCATTATCTTTGGTAAGTCATGGGTAACAGGAGAAGTGCCTGAGGACTGGAGGAAAGCAAATGTCACTCCAGTCTACAAAAAGGGTGAGAAGGAGGGGCCATGACTGGTGGAGTCCCTCAGGGGTCGGTACTGGGACCTGTACTATTCAATATTTTCATCAACGATGTGGATGAGGGAACAGAGTGTACCTTCAGCAATTTTGATGATGACACAAAACTGGGAGGGGTGGCTGACACACCAGAAGGTTGTGCTGCCATTCAGCGAGACCTGGACAGGCTGGAGAGTTGGGCAGGGAGAAACTTAATGAAATACAACAAGGGCAAGTGTGGAGTCTTGTGTCTGGGAAAGAACAACCCCATGGATCAGTATAGGTTGGGGTCTGACCTGCTGGAGAGCAGAGAATAAGAAAGGAACCTGGCTGTCCTGGTGGACAGAAGGATGACCATGAGCCAGCAATGTGCCCTTGTGGCCAAGAAGGCCAATGGCATCCTGGGGTGTATTAGAAGGGGTGTGGTTAGTACGTCAAGAGTGGTTCTCCTCCCCGTCTAATCTGCATTGGTGAGGTTGCATCTAGAGTACTGTGTCCAGTTCTGGGTCCCACAATTCAAGAAGGACAGGGAACTGCTTGAGAGAGTCCAGCTCAGAGCCACAAAGATGATTAAGGGAGTGGAACATCTCCCTTATGAGGAAAGGCTGAGAGAGCTGGGTCTCTTTATCTTGGAGAAAAGGAGACTGAGGGGTGACCTCATTAATGTTTATAAATATGTAAAGGGTGAGTGTCAGGAGGATGGAGACAGGCTCCTCTTAGTGATGGTGGACAAGGGGGAATGGTGCAAGTTGGAACATAGGAGGTTCCAGGTGAACATAAGGAAGAACTTTTTCACTGTAAGTGTGTTTGGAGCACTGGAACAGGCTGCCCAGAGAGGTTGTGGAGACATTCAAAACCCAACTGGTTGCAATCCTGTGTGACCTGCTCTAGGTTGTCTTGTTCTGTCACGGGGGTTGGACTAGATGATCTTTCGAGGTCCCTTCTAGCTCCTAACATTCTGTGATTCTGTAATTCTGTGAAAATGTCTGAAAACTACTTAAAGTTTATGACGTATTCAAATGAAGCAGGAATAAGAAAACACACAAAGTCTGATGTTTAGGAATAAAAAATAGTATATATGTTATTCCTGTAGTGAAAAGTAGGATTGTTTTGTTCATGGACATAACTGGGACAAAATCAACAAATAACTGTTTGAGTTAATGTTTAAAAACCCGGACATTTCAAATTAACATATAACTAAGGTTTAATCATACCACCTTTGGCATTCATAGGCCATTCAGAGCTCATTCTTCCTGATGGGCACTTTTTATTCCTGATAAAGAATCTGCCATTTGCTTTACAGATTCTCCCCTGGCAAGAAGTGTCACATTTGGCTATCCTGAAGCCAGCTCAACTCCCTGTTAACCTGGTGATTTTTGCAAGTATACAGCAAGGTTTAACAGGAATTTTACCTCATTAAATATTATTGGGTGAGTCTTTTCTGTTTTTTTTTCCTTCCTTTGGATTAATGGAAAATTATTTACACTCATAAAAATGTAAATATTTCATGTTTAAATTTTATAGTTTTGTCTTTAAATTTTGAGGTTTGCTCCTTTTTTTAAAAAAAAAATATTTTTGTTTGCATGAAGGTGGCAGAATTGACAAAAGAGCTAAATCTCTCAAGCCATGTAATCTTCGGAAATCATAAGGGTTATCCTGTGCTTCCCTACTTTGAAACAACTTTGACAATGGAGTTATACAAGAAAGCACCTCAGAAGGGTGTGGCATTTCTTTTGAGTTGATACCTATAGTCTGAGTATCACATGCACTTCATAGACATGAAGGTTCCCAAATGATCAGAGAAAAAGTTTGTTGTCAAATTTATGCATGGGCACACTTGCTTCCACTGAGTGAAAAAACAAGCCAAAAAATAATATGTGGTAAGGAAACTGTGATTATACTTTTTTTTTCTCTGTTGCAATGGGTTTCAGAATGTGCTAAAGTTGGTTGCCAGTAATAGATAAAATCTCATATTATTTACTTGCAACAGTCTGATGCCATACATAGCTTCATGGAAAAAGAGGAGAGTCTTGTTTGGTAAGTTTATAATTTCCAAACTCTAGTAAACTTTTTTTCAAGACCTTCATGCCAGCCATCTGTTAAAGCATCTCTGCAGAACTAGCCATCTGTGAAGTACTAAATCTTCTCTAGCGTTGTGCTTGTGTATGTTTTTTTCAAGAATATTTAAGTTTTCTGTTTCAGCTGATGTTGTACCAACAAATATGAATAAGTGGATTTTCTTACCATGAAGATTCTTGCGGTATACATACTGGAGTTGGGTAACTTTTACTACATTAACCATCATTCACAGGCAAATGTCCCATCAGAACAATAATGTTTCTCTATTTTCTAATTCAAAACATAAACTCTATTTCTCTTATCTTATGATTATGTAACCCAAGATTAATAAATAGATAATAGCTAATTTAACAATGTTTAGTTCTGTTGCACTTGTTGAACATAGAAAACTTGGAAACTGTAAAATAAAACTGACTTATACCTCAAACTGAAAAAAATGTCCTGTGCATTAAAAAAATACTGCTATAGAATCTCATTTGTGCCATTGACAAATATTATATATTGAACTTATTAAAGGTTTTGCAGTTGGTGGTGCTATAATGAAACTAGTTTATCGATGTGCTAGCTGGATGACTGCAGAATTATTTGTTGTTAATTTATACATCATAGATTTTTATGGTAACTTCAGATATAAGTATCGTTTGTAATTACCAAGAAAAAGAATCATAATTGTTCTGTGCTGTATAAAATTACCAAAAAAATTATCGGGTTGGTCAGAGTAGTATTTTATTTCTTTGTAGCATAATGACACTATACACTAGAATAGATAATTTTCTAAAACTGAATAGTCAGTGAAGCACAGTAAAGGTAAGAAACAAGGCTAATTTCAGTCAAGTGAGCTTTTGACATGATAAAAAAATACCATAGAAAGTAAAATTCAACAACTTTGCTTTATAAATAATAATGAGCATTTTACAGTATTTGTTTCATTCAAAGGACAAATTAATGTCATAACTGATAGTATGTTCTCATATAACATAAATCAAGCATGATTTTAAAAACATTTCTAGTGATCAGATGTCAGAGAAACAAACAGCCCAAACCTTACAAGAGTCATAGAAAGCCACCAAATTTGTCAGGCACAATTTGTGTTTAGTGAAGCCATGTTGGTTGTCACCTTCTTTTCCATGTGCCTTAGCATAGTTTCCAGGAGGGTCTGCTCTGTGATCTGACCAGGCACAGAGGTGAGACTGACTGGCCTGTAGTTCCCTAGGTCTTGTTTTTTTCCTTTTTTAAAAATGGGGGTTATGTTTCCCCTTTTCCAGTCAGTGGGCTGCCACATCTTCTCAAATAGGATGGATAGTGGCTTAGCCACTTCATCTACCAGTTCCTGGAACACAGGTCTTTTGAGGAGTGGCTGAGGGAGCTGGGGTTGTTTAGTCTGGAGAAGAGGAGGCTCAGGGGAGATGTTACCACTCTCTACAACTACCTGAAAAGAGGTTGGAGTGAGGGGATGGCCTGTCTCTTCTTTCAAGTGACGAGTGATAGGACAAGAGGGAATGGCCTCAAGTTGCAATAGGGGATGTTCAGGCTGGATATTGGAAAATTTTTTTTACTGAAAGGATGGTCAGACATTGGAAGAGTCTGCCCAGGGAAGAGGTAGAGTCACTGTCCCTGGAGGTATTCAAAAAACATTTGGATGTGGCCCTTGGGGACATGGTTTAGTGGTGGATTTGGCAGTCCTGGGTTGATGGTTGGGCTCAATGATCTTGAAGGTCTTTTCCGACTGGAGTGATTCTGTGATTCTATGATTCCCTCAGGACCCACAGATGTATCTCATCAGGTCCCATGGACTTGTGTACCATCAGGTTCCTTAGGTGGTCTTCTGATATTATATTGATTCAGGAAGATGACAAGAGAATCTGTGTGGGGATTGGGGGGCATGGGCTATGTGATACATTCCTAGATACTGGTAATGGGATGAGAGGAGGATGGATTCCCTCCTTGCTGCTAAAACTTTTCTTGACATGCAATCAGCAATCTTGTTTATGTATTACTCTAGTGTAGACCCTTGATCCAGTCAGTGGCTGCCCCACTAATCCCCTGAATACTCTCCAGGGCCCTCTGTCCTTCTGAACAATCATCTATCTCTTTTTCTATGTTGAGCTGTCATTCCTGTTTTTGTTTAGTGGATGTATCTTTAGCCTGCAAACAAGAATTTAGCCTGTTTTCCATAGCCTTGTTTCTCTGGCTCATAGCTGGTACTGTTGCTTAACTCTTTCCACACTAGCCAGTGTTCTTAGAAAAAATTGCTACAGGCTTCCCTTAAAAATAAGTAGACAACCCCACTCCAATAAAAACCCTAATATGATAATGCATCACAAAAAAACCCATTTTTAAGGTAAGAGTATCAAGAAGGAACACAGGCTTTCTAAATAATAACATGACTGTGCAGTTTATAGACTATAGAAATATCATGTAATACAGAAGTGTAGGTGACACTGGCAAGTAGCCGACGATCATAATGGCCAATGGAGGTAAATTTGCACTGGTATATTAAAATGCACATCATGGAAGAAAGTACAATAAACTCCTTTTCTCATAAATGTCAGAAACACCAATTTAACAGAAGAGACTAGGGAGATAAACCCCGATGTAAAATAAGCTACCTCTGATGCTTTATTTATTATACAAATAAGCACAATAAATAGATCCTAATAGCCACTACTTAACAAGCAAGAAAAGAACCAATAGTAAAGCTGCAAAAATCCCAGTGACTTATTTTCAGAGACCTAACCAGTTGCAACCCAGATGCAGAAGAATCAGTCTAGAAGAACTGGAAATTGATTCATAATAACCTGTATTCATTGTCCTGGAAGAAAATGCAGACTTCAATACTTTAAGTGTACCTGTGAAAATCTTCTTTCTTCACAAAAGGTTTCTAAAGTCACTGTGACTTTTAAGTTACTTAATGCCACTACAGATTTTCAGGTGGCCTGTTGACTTTTCATTTGGTCTGTTTACACCAACTAAATGCAGCTTTGAGGAATTATGACCATGAGCCAGCAATGTGCCCTTGTGGCCAAGAAGGCAAATGGCATCCTGGGGTGCATTAGAAAGGGGGTGGTTAGTAGGTCAAGAGAGGTACTCCTCCCCCTCTATTCTGCCTTGGTGAGGCCACATCTGGAGTATTGTGTCCAGTTCTGGGCCCCACAATTCAAAAAAGACATGGANAATTGCCGACAGATGAGGACCCCCCTCTTTCCAAGAATCAAGGTGATCTGAATGACTCAATACCCAGGAGCCCTTGTCTGTTGGTATAACACAAGGGATGACAGAGATGTCTTTGAAAGTGGAAAAGACTTTATAGTGCTTTCTCAGTAGGCTATCACTAGATAGACAGTTAACAACTCCAAGATTTTGAGGTGTGAAAAGAATTTAAAGACGAGTTCAAATTCCCTCAGATCCATAATATCTAAAGATGAAGTGATGTTTGTGAATTCTGCCCAGCCCTCACATCTCACTTCAGTGAAGTAGAGGTAAGGATGAGAATGATATGTAGACAGTCTAAAAAGGACTACCGCATGACAGTACCAAAAAGTCAGGTAGCTGGTACCAATATGTTGGAAGGAGACGATGTACTTTTGGTCATTGGAGTCTAAACCATTTTTAGAGAACACACATAGTGGACTAGTAATGACTCATGGTTTGTCTTTCATTATTTAGGTTGAGTGAAGTCTTTAGTATATTTCTACTGCAGTTCTAACATTTTTGCTAGATTTTGCTAGAACATGATTAGCAGTGTCTACAGCAAGGGGAAAGATTGATTTATTTAAAGCTAGAGAAAACTAAGATGAGAAATAATAGTTTTCAAAGTCATAAAAGGCTGGTTCAAAGTGAAAGGTAATAATGGACTCAAACTGCAGCAAAGAAAATTATTTGAAAGAAGTTTCTAGAAATTTGCCAGTGAAACTGAATGCTGAAACTGGGTGTCTGGAAGGACTGAGGAGTCTCCATCACTGAAGATCTTAAAAGAAAGGTCTTTTCTGCATGAACACAATTGAATGAACTTCTGAGGTATTTTTCAGCTTTATGTTTTCTATAATTCTATGATTTTATGCTATCAAATGATATGACTAAACCTTCTATGGCATGTTTCAACAGAAAAAAACAATAGAGAGACATAACTGTAGAGACTTTGGGAACCTAAGCCTCTGACATTTATGGCTGTCATCATTGTGTTGAAAAATCAAATAATTTTCTCACCAAAGAAACAACAAAAGCTGAATGCATGTGCACCAGATTAACAAGACATTGGCATCTCCTCTTTGTACTGTTATTTCTGAAGCTTATTTTTTCCACAAGCCTAGTCTAATTGATGCTTTATTATTCTGCAGACCACAAAATATGAAAATACTTATCACAATGCAACCTTGCAATTTGCTTTTACCTTTCTACAAATTTCCACTCTTAAATTTTATTGGCCTGGCTTGAAATCAGTAAAAGTAAACCTTATATTAATGACTTGTATTATACAACCCAGATGTTCTGTTTACAAATTTGTTGTCAAAAAACCCTATCCCAACCTGTCTGCCCAATTATGAGCCCTTAGTTTAAGATCAGCTAACATGAACACTATTTCAAGTCTGAACTTACACAAGACATCTGAGACTTCCACATTCTCTGTTTATATCATTTGTCTTCAAGAACAGGCAAACTTATCTGTACTATTTTTCTAGTTGTCTTGGAAAAAGCAACTCTATTCTCAATCATCAGGCCTGTTTCTATTCAGATACACCTGAAACTTCACCCATGTAGTTTCAAATTCTCATTCACAGATGAATTCTTCACCTTGGTGGCAACATTTGTTCTTCTCCAGCTATCCTTGAGTAGCCCTTTGTGATCATGATGATTGATAAGTCTCTTGGATCAATTCTATGAGATTTTTATCACAGATATTGCAATACATATTTTAATGATGGATATGTCTGAAGGCAGATGCATAGTAATGATATGTTTTGAAGCCCTATTTTGAGATCATTATCCTCCTGATCTTTGAAGGTCTGATTATAAAGGACTCTTATTTCCATGATAAATAGGTGTTAAATTATTCCTGGCTTCCTTTACTTATGGTACCCACTCCCTGTAATTCAGGATGAATGAACAAGAGATTTACTAGTTATTACTGATGTTCTTGCGCATAGAATTACAGGCAAGTAGCATAAAAGTGGGGATAATTTTCCAGACAAAAGAACACCAGTCAGTGGGGAGCAGGTAGGAGAACAGATACTTCTATTTGAGGTTCTGAAGCTGAAGGTTTATTATAGGATTGACAGCTGGGAGGAGGGTAGGACAGCTGACATGTCAGGTGCTATGTCTTAGAACAATCACTCTTGGAACGTACAACTTCTGGCTAACGTAGGGGCTGACTTTGGCTGTGCCTGACCTGGCTTGTCTTAGGTTTTGCTGGATGGAGATCAACACACTGTGTGCAGGGTGACAAATGATGTATATCTAGCAAAACAGAGAAATATATTAATTCTGTAATAAAAATTACGTGTTTTACTGCAATAAATTAAGGGGCTTAATGCATCTCCAACAAATTAAAGACCCTTCATTTCAAGTTATTAAATAAATAAATCACATGATATTGCACCACAAATTTTTCTGGTTTATATACAGAAAGAATGTCCCCAGGACATATGAATCTCTCAAAAACAACAGAATTGTTGGGTTTTTTTATTATTAATTTATTCAATAGCTTAAAGTACAAGCTTGTCCTTCAAGCGATATAAATATCTCTGCAAATACTCTGGATTAAGTTACTTGTTTTCTTTTTTTCACTTCAGAAGACCATACTAATATGATGTTGCCTCCTATAAAACTGTTGATATGCTTAAGTTTTACTAAAGCAGGGCTACTATAATTACTTCCCATTTCACGTTACTATAACTTCTTACACAGTATGTGAATTGACCATTTATTTTCAATTTTTGTATTTCTGCCTTGTATTAAATATATATGTCATAAGTATACTTTGCTATTCATCAAGCAATCACCAAGCTTTCTTAATAGCTGCATGTAATGGACTTCATCAAAAACATTTATCGGAACCCTAGTGCAGGGCAACCAGGGGATCAGGCCTAGCCAACATGGGTTTATGAAAGGAAGGTCCTGTTTGACCAACCTGATCTCCTTCTATGACAAAGTGACCCATTTAGCAGATGAGGGAAAACCTGTAGATATTATCTACCTAGGCTTTAGTAAGGTGCTTGATACTGTGGTTCATAGTATGCTTTTAAAAAACTTGGCTGCTTATGGCTTGGACAGGCATATTCTTTGATGGGTCAAAAACTAGTTGGATGACTGGGCCCAGAGAGTTATGGTAAATGGGACTAAATCCAGCTGATGGCTGATCACTAGTAGTGTTCCTCAGGGCTCAGTCTTGGGGCCAGCCCTGTTTAATACCTTTATTGACGATCTGGATGAGGGGATTAAGCAGACCCTCAGTAAATTTGCAGGTGACACTAAGTTGGGTGGGTGCATTGATCTGCTGAAGGTAGGAAGTCTCTACAGAGAGACCTTGACAGGCTCAAACGATGGGCTGAGGACAATTGTAAAAGATTTAATAAGGAAAAATGCTGGCTTCTGCCCTTAGACTGCAACAATCCCATGCATTGCTACAGGCTTGGAGAAGAGTGGCTTGAGAGCTTCTTGACCGAAAGGGACTTGGGGGGTGCTGGTTGACAGCCAGCTAGATATGAGCCAGCAATGTGCTCAGGTGGCCAAGAAGGCCAATGGCATCTTAACTTGTATCAAGAATAGTGTGGCCAGCAGGAATAGGGAAGTGATTGTCCGGCTGTACTTGGCTTCAGTGAGGCTGCATCTCAGTTCAGTTTTGGGCCCATCACTTCAAAAAGGACATTTGTCTCAGTTTAGACAGCCAGAGCTTGCCACAAGCTCAGAGACAGAGTTTATGCTTTCTCCTTATCTCTCCCTCCCCGCCCCCCCGGGAAATGGAAGAGAGGATAAGGAAGAAAAAAACCAAACTGGTTGGAAATTAAAGAGAGAGCTATACAAATTTAATAAAACAGAGGAAAGGGGATAACAAGTAGGGAGAAGGGAAAAGAATAAAATATATACAAAATATATACAAAACCGGAAATCCCCAAATCAGAGATTCCGAAAAGTTCTCAGCTGCAAAAAGCTGATGGAATTTCAAAGCATTCCTTTGCTGCCTCAGAACAATCTGTGCAAGGAAAACTTGCCGAAGTTGATAACAGCAGACAAAGGCCTCTCTCTCTCTCTCTCTCCCCCCTTCGCTGTTTTCACCGGGAGCTCAGAAGCGGAGCAGACAAACAAACGAAGAGCAGGAATCAAAGAGAGGGAACTTCCTGGTTTATTCGGCTTTTATCAAGTCTGGCAGGAATTTGGTCATGGAATACCCATGTCCCTTTTCGAAAAGGGTCCTTGCAAAGGACAAAAGACTTCAAACCATAACAACATTGAAGAGCACTTCAATGCGTGTCCAAAGAAGGACAATGAGGCTCATTATGGGCTTGGAAAATATGTCTTATGAGGAACAGATGAGGGTGCTGGTTTATTTAGCCTGGAGAAGAGGAGGCTTCGGGGAGACTTCATCGCTCTCTACAACTACCTGAAAGGGGGTTGTAGTGAAGTGGGTGTTGGTCTCTTCTGCCATGCCTACAGTGAGAGGACAAGGGGAAATGGCCTTAAGTTACAATGAGGGAGATTCAGATTGGAAATTAGGAAACATTTTTTCACTGTTAGGGTGATAAGACATTGGAACAAGTTGGCTAGGGAGGTGGTAGAGTCACCATCACTGGAGGCATTCAAGAAATGCCTGGATGAGGCACTGATATTGTTTAGTGTTCTAGGGTACCTTATTATGGTAGTGCTGGGTAGATGTTTGGATTGCATGATCTAGAAGGTCCCTTCCAGCCATTGTGATTCTGTGAACCTTATTCAGCTAGTTAATGTTAATGGAACACTCTGAAAAATGAAAAATGCAGTATAAATGTTCAATAATATAGTTATATAGGTAAGGAATTTTATTAACTATTTTGCTAATTGTTTAATTTAAAATGTTTATTTTATTACAAACTTTTAGAAAGATATTATTTGCATACAAAATACTCAGGATTACAGACACCTTTAAAGGAGAAATCAAATTAAGAAACCAATTTTAAAAAGTTGAATTAATAAGAATTTTAAAGATTAAAAGTCTTTATTTTTTAAATTCCATTAATTCATTTGTGTGCCTTATTCTTTTCTGTCTTAGATTGTTGAGCCTTCACTTGGCTGCACAATATGTCTTTCTTATCAATTGAGTTAATACCTTTCCCCTCTTTCTCTCAGTGTATATTTTTCAACTAAACACAACAGACTATTTCTACTTCACCCTTAAAATAGAACCTAATTTTTAATCTACTATTCAAACATTCTTTTTCTAATACTTTGTTTTCTGAATCAAAAGAAATAGTATAACATAACTGCTTTGAATGCTTCTATCTGGGCATTTCTTTGCTTAGAGAAGAGATACTATCACTTTATGTCCTATCTAAAACTAATTTGGCTCACTACCAAAGTATCTTCCTCTTAATTAATCTTACTCTTTGATGAGGTAATGGATAGAGGGGGGTTGAAACTAGATCATCTTTAAAGTCCCTCCCAACTGAAGCCGTTTCATGATTCTATGATATACACACAGAAACGTGTATTGAGCTTCATAATCTGCCACAGTTGCTCTGCCATATAATTTAGCATGGCCTGGTTTTACACTTTTTTAGCTTCTTAAATGATTCCTTGGTTTATTATGTGGATGAGATAAGGACATAGTTTTATAAATTATTAATAGTTTTCAATAGTGTAACAACTGCAAAGTATTGTGTTTGCATAATAATCTTGTGGCATTTCTACACATAAGATCATTCAGATTCCTGTCTTTTGAAATTTATCTCTCTTAGGAGTGTCACAGATCATTTATCTCAGCTAGGCAAAATCAAAATTCTTACTGGACTTATCAGTAAGTGGGTAAGTAAATAAGCAAATAAGATTGAATGAGTTCCTCAGACCAGACAGTTTCTTCCTGAGGCCTAAAGAGAGAAAGGAGAAAGCATCATCACATTTTCTCTTCCTGCTGTTACCCCTCTAACTGAAGTTGCACATCTCCAGAACATTAGTGCCAGAGGCTACTGCCTCCTCAGATCCCCCAATTCAGGTGCTTGTGGAATCACTTTAGTCCATGTAAACCAGATTGGCATGGATATATTATTTATTTTTTTTAAGCAGTCCTGGTTTGTTGTGAATAAAAAGGCCTGGAGAATACTCACATAGCAGGTCAGAGAGATAACAGTTGCCTCTGGGGCTGTGGACAGTAATTTTCCAGCCAGAGTAACTGCAGCTGGAAGATTGCGACTATGCTAATGATATGACTGTAAAGAGAGCTCTAGGTTAGCTTAATGCATAAATGCATTCATGTGTACAGATTAAAGTCCTTGTTAAATCTGTACATGGTTAGGCCTTAGGCTGTGACTAGGACTTGCAGTGTCAAAAATTTACAGTAAAACATCCTAATTGGAACTGTAGTGGTCATAGAGAATTAATTTCATGTAAATCTTCTCAGGTTTTTTTGGCCAATGTCCCTCAGCTCTGCTGAACAGAGATTTACTAAAAAGGGTGGGGACAACATAAAGCTATAAAGAGGAGGAGCCCTCTAATAATGCTGCATGCTGTGGTGTGTCTTCATGTATTAAGTGATGTGGCTGCAGCCCTGTAGTTGCGCAGCCCTCTTTATTCAAAGCAGGAAAGTATTTGATTTAATTTGTTACTACAGTGGTAGCTTATAGATGTTGCAACATTTAAATACATTTGCTTTCTGGATAAATAGGATATTATTGCTCATTTAGTGGACAAAACCCTTTAACTGTCTTATCATTATGTATTTGTAAAGTGCTTCAGTCTATTCAGCTATCCATTTACTCTGTAGAAAGCCATGATTCTTTCCGTTATATTGCAAAAACCTGATCTAAAGGGATTATATATTCGAAAGTGATAACACCCACCAGGTAAAACTGTCATTCTGAAAAATCTCACTTAGCTACCATGTAAAAACAGTCCATACTTTATAGGAAGTCTTTATTGTCTTTATGCTCCTCATATGACCGCAACTGCATATTTATGAATCTTTTAAATTGTCCTGGTTTCAAGTGGCTTGTTTGCTACCTTATGATTTGGTCCAGCCAGGATGCTGCATTTCAGTGTTTCATTTCAGCCCCCTGGGAAACCTCAGCGTAGATGGTATTCTCAGACAAACTGACAGAACTAAGCTCTAAGGCAGTGGAGTTTCAGTTGCTACTTTCCTAAAAAGTACAGAGAGAAGAGGAGGCTGTGGGTGTATTTTCTAAAATATCTTGTGACAGAATATTTTCTGAGGAAGGTAGGAGGCCCAAGTTCAGAATTCCTTTTCTGCCAAAGTCAATTCAAACTCACATCTCCAATGAATGTGCCCTAATTAACAGGATTTTAAGTATAGAAGGCATGTATAGGAAGCCTGAATGCTTAACCTAGAGAATCAACAGTGGGAAGCAGTGGCTGCAGTACTGAGCAATATAAAACCACAGTCTGGTCATCTCTTTTTCTATCATGGGAGAAAAAGCTAATACCAGAGGGTCTACCATCCTAGCAAAGAGGTATCAAATAAAATCCATTGACTGTAAGTGAAAGATTATTCAGAAAAGAAATTAGACACAATGCACAGTGAGAAGAATTATCCTCTGGAATAGAATTATTTAAGGACAGACCATCTGTAAATAAAATATCTGTGTTTCCAAGAGAGATACTGTTGCCAGAGCACATTGGGGTTTCCTTTAGAAAAAAAGTCTCATACAGCATGCAATATGTTATGTGGGATTTTGGAGGACAGTCGTCATAGGTGTGAACACGTGAAAAATTAAACTTTCCTTAAAAGCTCACATGAGCCCAACACAGAGTACAGACAGTAGAAGTGAGGATTTACATGCTTCTTAAGAAGCTGAACCAAAATACTGGCCTATTGAATAGTGTTACTTTTCATGTCTCCTTGCATTGCTCCAAAGCACAGTTTCTTAGCAGATATCAGAATATTTTCAGTTGCTTTCCTTCTAATAGGCAAATATTTTATTGAAATATTCAGTTTGGCACCAGAGTTGATGCTGATCAGGACTCTGCACTGTACGTTACGAATCTGAACTGTTTTGCTAGGATAGGTCTTTGTCCGCTGTTCCTGAATTCCTGAAACTGTGCTGCTTCTGGTACCTTTCTTGAGCTCTGTTTTCTAGCCTTCCTGAGCACAATAGTAAGTGATACTAAGATGATGCTTCTACCATCAAAGCACTTTCCACAGAAGTGTTAATTTACATGACATGATCCAGATCTGGGTCCTTGTTATAGAATTCAATGATTGTGATAAAAATGTGGCTTTCATATATTTTGACTAGTTGACTTGGACTCAATTACTGTTTTAATTAGATATTTGACAAGAAAAATCTGTGTTGCTTACAAAGACACATAGATTGCCATGCCTTTATTTTACAGAACATTTATATAGACTGCTTGCTATCATCCCAATTCTGCAGGTGTTGTGAAAAATTGAATTTTTGCCATCAAAGACTTAGTAGTGGTAGATTGGATCCTATATTGTATTTACTTGAGTGGTATTGATCTTTCACTTTCTATTTCATTAGCTAGAACTCCTTATTCATGGATGCTCTGAATTTAATGATAAGCCTAATATAGTACTCACTGATTTCTTATTATTTTGTGAGCAAGACACTTTTTGTTATTTTTAAAATACCCCAAAGCAAGAGAGAGAGAAAAAAAAAATTAACAATCACAACAGCAGATCTTGGTAACATAAATTCAGAGTTTTTCACTTCATAATCATCCATTTGTCATCTGCATTGCCACTGAAAATTCATATTAATTATACTCATTCATCTGAACCAGCCACAGGGGAAGTTCTTTAAACAGCTTAAGGCAGTCTGGCTTCAGAAGACACTCCTTTCATTCCTGTCTGCACATTGTCTTGCTCACTTAACTTGCTGCTACTTGAGCAATCAAAAGACTAACACCTGCAAAATCAAATTGTAATCTAAATAAAGTAACAAAACATATATACATTAAAATCACCAAAATCTAGATGTGCTTTAAATTTGCAACGTCTGACATAAAAAAAATCTGTAATATTAAATAAACACAAGCATTCATATAGAAACAAACATTAAAGGAGTTTTTAATTTCTACTGTCAAATGCCCAAAACTTAGCAAGTGCCAGATTTTTAATTCAGATGTTTGTCCCCACTGATGAAAGTAAATTAAGATATAATCTTTGATTACATTGTCACACGTTATATTTTCTTTCATAAAAGCCCATATTTATTCAGTGCTTAGTATGAACATTATTTTTCATACGGTCAAAATACCTTCATTCTGGTTGAAATGGATGAACTGATTTTCCTGAAATTTTATTTATAAACATCTATCCATAATCACATCTATCCATGATATGGAAAATGTCATCCCCAAACCTAGTAAAGCTTTAGCCAAATGGCTGCAAGATCTTATGAAAAAAACTCAAACCACTGAACAATCTCTAGAATAGATAAAGGTTAGACAGCCACGTGGATACTTAGAGTTTTGTGGTAAAAAATAAAAGTAATTTATGCAACCCTCAGATATTTTTTTTCTTTTGTGTGTATTTGTGCTGCATATGTTAGCCAAGGAGCAAGATCTCAAAAAATTGTAAGAGATAACATCTGAATTAGAAGTAATCATCTTGCTGCAACAAATACAACATTTTTTTCTGCAAGAAACCGTGTCAAATCAACATTTGTCTTGTTACAAAATATAATATTCAAAGAAGTCACATCAGATAAGACAAATTAAATGAGTTCATCTGAGGAAATCCACCAGTAACTAAACCATTGTAGACAATGACTTAAAACCCTGAAGACAAAAAATGATATCAAAGTTTAAATATTTTTGGCTTTGTCCTGAGAAATGTCGATACAACATTGATTGATCTTAAAGAAGCAGTAAAAAATATATTGTCTGAAAAAAATAAATGTCTTAAACTATTTTTTCACATGCCTGACAAGTCTTTGATCTTCCTGATAAAAATGTCCTCACATTAGAGCTGATATCTCGCCTTGTACATCAAGGACATCATCCACATAAAAAGTGCCTCTTCTGGCTCATGAAAGATAGTTGTGAAAAAGAAATGCTGTTGAAATGCTACTGAATCAAACAGTGCTCCAAAAGAGAAATCCCCACAACTATGTCAGACGACTGGCAAACAAGTCTCCAGGAGACAGGGCAGATACCTGCCTGCTCTGGTTCTACCTGACAGATGTCTGCCTGTCCTGAGTATTGCACTCCAGGACTGAACACTGCTTTATTTTCTGGACGCCAGACCACTGACTCCAGTGCCAGTGAAAAGTGGATGATATCTTCACAAGATAGAGCCACAATCTTACAGCCAAGCCCAAGGATCAATGCAATCAGTTTATGGATGACAAACTGTTTGGCAAAAGGCAAACCTGGGCAAGGCAAAGAGTGTGCTCTGGGCAAGACACCTTTTCAGATGTTATAGCTTCTCTGTAGACACTTTGTCCAAAAGAAAACAACTCTGTTCCGTTTAGTCCATAATTCTTGTTTTTTTCACTAGGTGTCATATTAACCATAGCCAACCATTAACCACAGTGGGATGTGGGAGAGAATCAAAAGGGCAAAAGAGAGAAAACTTATGGGTTAAGATGAAGACAGTTTAATAAGTAAAGCAAAAGCTGCACAAACAAGCAAAACAAAATAAACCCTACTTCCCATTGGCAGGCAGGTGTTCAGTCATCTGCAGAAAGGCGGGGCTCTATCATGCATAATGGTTGCTTGAGAAGACAAACACCATAACTCTGAATATTCCCCCTTTCCTTCTTTTTTCCTTCCACATTTTATTGCTGAGTATAATGCCATATGGTCTGGGATATCCCTTTGATCAGTTGTGGTCAGCTGTCCCAGCTGTGTCCCCTCCCAACTCCTTGTACATCCTCAGCCTACTCACTGGTGGGGTGAGGTGAGGAGCAGAAAAGGGTTTTACTCTGTATAAGCACTGCTCAGCAATAACTAAAACATCCCTGTGTTATCAACATTGTTTTCATTAAAATGCAAAATATAGCACCACAGGAGCTACTATGAAGAAATTTAACTTTATCCAAGCTAAAACCTGTGCACTGGGTGGGGCATTCTGTCATCCTAGGTCACCAGATCTATAAACTTGGTACATTTATGCAGATAGGGAAGAAGTTAGACTTCAATGTTTCATAACAGCTCTACGAGATGCCATGGATATATGGTAAAGAAGCTTCACATGTCAACAGCATTCAAACCAATTTAGTACTCTGCATCTCCTCTTTTGAAGAAGACGGTGAGCAATTTGAAACTTGAGATGCCACATCCAAAATATAGAAATATTTCTGAGAACTTTTTAGTGAAGACCATGGCAGGGAATTTTGCTCCTCAGGTATAGTAGTACAATATAATACAGTGTAATACAACAGCTATAAAGATACTAATAGAGAGTGGTAAAATTTTCCCAATTCATGGCCCAAGACTGTGAAGTCAGGCCACAAAAATCACAGGTATCTCTAACTTCAATTAAAATTATGTTTAATCTTGATTTTTCTTTAATATAAACCATAGAAAAATGTTTTCTTACTGACTTATTTCTTCAACATTATTGTCCTTGAGAAAAAAGCAACCCAGCCATTCAAACAGACTAAAATAAACTTCACAACGCAGCTCCCATTTTGCAGAATGTAAAAACACACTGGATGCAACTGTCAAGGTGTTGGTAGCAGAAGCAGGCAGGCTGCAAGAGTGGCCTTTGTGGGAAGAGGCAGGGGGCTGCCCTTTATCAGACACAGACACTTCCAGCCAGCTGTAACGGACCCAGTGCAAGACACAGCTGAGGTGCTGACACCTCTGGAAAAGCATCTTTAAGAAAGGGCAGGAAAAAAAACCACAGGGAGAGAGAGGAGTGAAAAAGAGTGAGAAACAACAAAGGGAACACCAAGGAGTAGGGAGGAAGAGAAGAGGAGAGAAAAGGAGAGAGAAAGAAGAAATGTGGAGAGGAACCACAACACTCCTGCACCACCCCTTGCCTCACTGAAGGTGCTGAGCATAACCTGTGGCAATAATGAAGAGTAGGAGAGGAGTTTGGAGTGAAGTTGAGCTTAAGAAAGAGAGAGAAAAGGTGTTTTCCCTAAATGTGTAAACATTTTTTTCTTTTTATGTTTTATTTCATTTTTTAGTGTTTCCCCATACCTGAAACAGTAATTAAATATTTATGTATATATATTAATTGGCAGTAAATTAAGTTAATTATCCTCAAATCTAATCTGTTTTGCCTGTGATGGTAACTGGTAAGCTATTTCCTTGCCTTTATCTTGACCCATGTGTTTTCTCATTCCTATTCTTCCTATACTGTCCCCTGTCCCACTGAGGCAGGAGAGAAAGTGAGTAGCTGGGTGGGAGTTTACTTGCCACCTGGGGCCAACACACCACAAGAAGTCTACCTAAAATAGTGCAAAAAAACCATTGTATTAGTGTGCAGAAGACAAGTGTATCCAAAATACTTGCATTGCTGTGAAAAATTAATGGGTGAATAATCTCTGAAAAACTTCTGCCTGTTGGCAGACACAAAATCAAATACCTGGGTGCCAGATGTCTGTGTAGCTGTGGACTCCATCTGTAGCACATGCTTTCATGCCATATGCTGCTTTTTATCAAATGGTGGTATGATTACATAGTACATTCATGGGAAAACAGCTCTGTTCCCATCTCTCAATGCTCTTCTTTGTTCTCCCACTCTCTTTGTTACTACTGAAAAATAAATTCTATGGGCAACTATCTGCACACTATATTTCTCCTTCCCCTCCAAAAAGAGGATCATTGAATTGTTGGGGTCTGAGAAGTTAATCTCCAGATATTAGCCACTAAATTGTATGATAATTCTACCAATCACTGTTCTGCAAGTGCATGATGTTTCCTTTCAGAAGACTAGCATTAATGTGATAATTACACTTTTACACATATAAATTTTGCAGGATATAGCAAAACTATATTTCACTTTGTAACATAAATATTTTAAATATAAACAGGTAGGTTTTGAACCCACATTCATTTTAAGGAGACAAAGTAATGACAAAAATTCAGCAGGAGTAAGTGGTCTGGGGTTTTTTTTTGGTTGTTTGGTTTTGTTTTTTTTTTTGTTTTGTTTTTATTTGCAAGACTGGAAATACTGACTATGTAAAATTTCATCATTTGTACTAGTTAAATTGAATACTTTTTGTTTTCTTATGACAGTCCTCACAACCTGGCTTGATAGAGATAAATTGCCTATTAAAAAAAAGTTGATAAATTATAGTTAGTTTGAATGCAGACCATGGTTTCTCTCATCATCAAGTTTCACACTGCTTTATACCTTCTTTGTGAAGCCTTAGTTATGACTTGAACTCTTTGGATCATAATATAACTGAGATCACCTTCAGAGTTTCTGTAATTTCATCATTGTTTTGGGCTTGTACCTAGGATAACATTTTGATACACTTGAGATTTCAAAATAACAATTTAGACCTGATATTTAGCTCTCTTTACTTCAGCACAGTAATGCAGTGTCCCCATGTTCACGGCTGAGGTGAGCATATATTGAGATTCACTCATGAGGTCCCCTATTCCTCATTCTGTATCACAGTCTTCTGTGGTAATGGCAATGCTGAGTCAGTGTAAAGTTTGCTTCACCCAAAGCAGAAGCTGGTATTTGGCCCTATTCTTTGGCTTTCATAAAGCCACACAATATTCTTGGAAATTTGACTTGAGTATGGTTAATTATTCACTTCTCTATAAACTGAGTAATCTCATTTAAATCAGTGTGCATATAGTGCAATAAAAATAGTGTAAGTGAGAAGAGAACCCAGCTGCTGGCTTTTTACTTGTGTTGTAATTTTAGCTGTCTTTTTGAAGAGAGTAGCAAAGGATAACTTCTATATTTCTTTTAACTTAATTTTAGTTCCCTTTATCCTTCTTCAGAACTTTCTTTGGGTAAGAGATGAAGATCACAATAATTTCATACTCTGTCAAATTGCATGTCAGTTGCATTTCTTTCTGAAAAAGGCAATATTTTTAAAAATAATATTATACATACCTGATATATTGAGGGTTTTACAAGAACCTGAAGATAATCTGGACCTTGTACAATCATGACTTGAAAGGATTAAGACCTTGCAAAATAAAATAAGGACAAAATTAGTCACAGGCACAGTACAGGTTTTCACTGTGCTAAATTCAAATAAGACCACTTCAGACATGGGTACCACTCCCCAGTGTGATGGGGAGGACAGTGTTCCCAAGAAAACCCCTGATAATCTTCAATAGAGGTTAAGGTTCTACCTGCCTTTGCATTCTGCCAGTCAGTCTCCTCTATCATGTCTGGCTCCCTTCTTTTCCTTTTATTCTGTCCGCTAAAGGATTGACTTTGGCAACACACACAAAAAAAAAAGGTCAACCTGTCATCTTAATATCTGTTGACTGATAAAAAGTGGAGACCTAATATTAGTCTCTCGGTGGAAAAATAAACAAACACTATTGGTAACATAATATCTCAGATTTTCTCTATTTTTTAGTACAAGTTCCTCCAGAACTTCATTTATGTCACTATATAGACCTAAATGAATCCACATGCTAGCATCACTCACAGGTGTCAATATGTAATAACAAGATGATACAATTTAGAAGATTTCAGGTTCTCTTTTCTGGATCTAGAATCAAGACAACAGAGGCAATTACTCTGCAGAGACCAAGAGAATACTATTAAAATACTCCCACAATATAAATGTTCTCAGAAAACATATTAAAAAAAAATTGGTAGTAGAGTTGCAACTTCTCAGCTTCAGGTACCTTCCTTGTTCACTAGGATCCACATCCAGCATAGGTAAGAATTTATCCATGATTTGTTTTGGACAAATGTTTTAAGATCTGTCTCTTGACTCTGCTGGGCAGTATCTACAGTGTTAGGTTTTGTATGGAAACAATGTTGCCATTTCACAGTTTGCATTCAGTTTAAATCAACTGTTGTTCTGTCCCTGTTGTGAAAAGTCCACCTTGATTCTTGTCTCTCATACAGTTTTTGGAAATATTTTCTCAGAACCATGATAAACTGATGCATCTGATGTAGAAACTGGCAATTTATCATTGATATAAGTAACTTTATATCTTCAACACACAAAAATGCACAAATATAGACAGCTGAAAAACAGATTTTTGTAAACCTGTGTGGAATTTTAATTTCCTCAACATAGCTCTTAAAAATTTTAGAATAATCTTGTCATCTTCGTTAGCTCAACAGTTCTCCTTTTCCACATAACTGTATCACTTTTAGTCAAATACTTGAGTGTGTATATTTCAGTTTATATTGATGTGGGACTGGCAGCTGAAAGACTATCTCTGACTTTAATGGGAATTGATTAGATCCTGCTGGCACTTATGCAAGTGAAATTCAATTGCTTGAATATGTGCAGAAAATGATCATAAACATGATGCGAGTGTAGCAGAAAGGAGTTCATTTTTTAATCTGAATCAATGTTTGTGGAAATAAACATACCACACTTGCTGCAGCCTGGAAAGGATAAGAGAGGTAGAGCTCACCTGGTAAACCAGTTAGGAGAAAATCGTAAAGATAGCCTTAGAGTTTACTGAGAGGGAACACCACCTGAATATTTGGGCAAACTCATTATAATTTGATGGCTATTTTAATTTGCTAGATATTATTAACTGTATTGAAGGACAGTACATTGTCCACTTTCTCCATTGACTCTTATTTGTCTTATTGGATCAGATTCAAAACTTATACCTATACTGGCATGGAAGTTGGAGTTTGTTGCTTGGCCATGGGAGACCAATAGCTTTTGGACTGCATGGATACTTTCAGTTCAATTATCTTAATTTGCTCTGCTGGCAAGGGAACTAACAAGAACTGTGAATTCCTTATTTGATATATTCCATGTTACATGGTGTGCTTTTCTGACTAAGGTTGCCCCTCTGCAGCAATTTGAGACACTTCTAGAATGAGTGAAAGAGAATTCAACTTGTCATATTTTTAAACAAAATATATGTTCTTTTCTACAACTTAGCACTTCGGTGTAAATAGCAGGGTAGCATGCCATGACTAATTATCCTCAGGATTCATTACTTAAATCTACTTGTGTACTTTTATAATGTAATGTAATTTCTGAAATGCTTATAGCTTTTTTAGCTTTATGCTTACCAAAAAAAAAAAAAAAAGAAAAGATGATTATATAATTCCAATTGAAGTGAGAGATGACATAAAAAGAAAGAAAGCTTAAAACTTAGGACTACCAAAGCACCAGATCTTGCAGTCCTTCCTGCGCTCCTCAGGGTTGTTTTCTCAGAGTAAGATTTAAGAAAAGAGATTCTTAACTTTCCTTTGAGCCATTGCCAGTATGAATAGCTGAACTGAATGTCTTGGTTTTACATCTCTCTTTTTTCCTGCCCAAATATCCTGGCACTATTTTTTTTCCCTATTATTTGTTTTTATTGCAGGAAAAACTGCTAGTCTAAGACTATATTCCTTACACATACCAAGCACTTAACAATTACAATAGGAATGAGAGCTACCCCTTGCTAGCAGTACTGGAAGGCCACAGTGATGTCTGATTAGTGATTTTCCATAGTTTTGAAGTCTGATGTGCAGAACAGTAGTATCAGACCTGTCTTTTCATGCCTGGGGAAGTCTGAAAAGCAAGTGGAACATGTGAGGGATACATCCCAGGAATTAACATTTATTTCTCATTTACTGAGGTTATAACCCTGGCCCCAGTAAAACCAAACGGAGGTTTGCCTCTGACTTTAGCAAGGCCAAGATTTTTCTTCTCTGGGGCACATATAGTTATGATACCATGTTATCTCTGTCTTATATTTGCCAAGAGTGGAAATTTTGTTATGTATTCCTACAATGGGGGATCACACTTGGTGTTCCCTCCCATAGGCATTACTTCTGTTCTTCCTTGCTGATATTCTTATCCTAAAAGGTGCCACTTTAGGTGGAAATTACAAATTAAAAAGAACACTGAAAAACTGAAAATACTGTATGTTAAAGTTTACTATGTCTGGTATTCCTCTGGCAGAAAGTGAGTGGTTCTCTATTACTAGTCTAGTAAATATACCATTGTTAGTGTGAAATTAATTTCTTGTCTGACCTGGTGAGTGGGTCATGTCTTGAACACATGAATCCTTAACTTCTAACACAGCCAGCTCTACAAGTAACTTCTACATCTACTATTTAAACTGTTATACATTCCTATTTTGAGCTAGATATATACTTTAGCAAAAACAATAACATGGAGTCAGTGTGCATCCAAATTTCTATTGAAGGCTAATGAATAAGCTGTTAACTAATTTAGTCTAATTGCAGCTTTGTTGTGTTAAAATATAAACCTAACAATTCAGCTTTTGCCCTGAGTTTTTTAAATTACATTTTCACCCCTACTGAGTAAGAGTCTAATTAAAAGCTTTTAGTTTCTCATTGTGCATGCTGCTAACTGATGTTGTTCAGTTTATTGGGACTCAGTTATCACTTGATTTAAATAGAAAAAAAGGAAAAAACCAGAACAACATATTTTTGCTTGCTTGTTTGCCACTTTCCTTGAAAATTGTTCTAACTGTTAATTCTATTATTAAGAAGACCCCATGTAAATCAGAAATACAGAAATATTTTCTTATAACATCAATGGTGTTTTTAATGATTTAAAAAGAGAAACAAAAATATAAACAATACATTTTCAAAGAACATGATTTGTAAAATAGTGCATAAGAGTCCTGTGTCTCCTACATATCCATTGCCTGGTGAGTTGGGAATGGGTAGGTTTGAGTTTGGATTTTTTTTTCTTTTGTTTTGCTTTTCTGCGGGGTTGTTGTTTGTTTGTTTTTTTGGATTTTTGTGGTTTGTTTGGTTTGGTTTGGTATTCTTCAGGGAGGTGTTTATAATTGTGCCCATTTTTTGTTTGTTTACTTGCTTGTTTTTTTTGTTTTTACATCTGACAATGGTGAACTCTAATGAAAGATGAAGACTGGATGATACACAAGACTTCTTAAACAGCTTGCAACTGAAGAAAATCATATATTCAGACTTAGGACTCTCCATGAGACCTTGCTAAATGCTGCTGATGTCCTTCTCCTAAATGCTCTCCTAAATGCTCTCCTAAATGCTGCTGCAGAGCCTTGCTCTGTAGTCTTCTACTGCACTTTCTAAGGAGTGCTAAAGTTTAGAAAGTCTGTGAACAGCAACAAGGAAACTTACTAGGGAGCCTTTTCTGCTGGTCAGAAAAGTGGTTTTCCTTGTCTTTTGCCTAGCCACAGGTAGTCATTGTTTATTCTTAATTTTAAGCTGCCTGCTAAGACTTAAAACAAAAGTCTGAATAGATTTTGGTTTTTAGTGCTTGCGTAGTCATTTGACTACTCATGAAGTGGCAGGTGAGTACTGGCGAGACTGAAGACTAGGTGTTGTCCAAGGGTAAATGCACTTGGCAGAGAAATCAAGCAAATTTGCAACTAAAACAGCTGGTCATGACATGTTGTCCTTAAAATAAATGAGCCTTAGGGTGGCCCATTCTAATAGTATCAGGAGACAAGTACAATCCTGCTCCAAGTACACTGCCATGCTTTTGTCCTGGGGAGACTTAAGGAAAAATGGGAGAGAGGGTAAAGCTGAGGGAAGGGACACAGGATCTCAGAAGTCAGGGTTTCAAAATAACTATGGCTTGTATTTCAGACTATAAGAGTAAACAGTGACAGGGAACAGGAATGGAACACTGGAATATTATTGTCCATAGTGTTGAATTTTTAGCATAGTCCTTGACTTGAACTTGGCCTCGGCCAATTAGTGTTCTTCCAAACAATTCTCTGGAAATTAGAGTGGACCAAAAACTACTTGGATGGACGCTGATGGACTTCAGCATGGAAGCTGAGAGTTTAATTGTATCGATATGGGCTGTTCTGTGCCAGTTGTCCTCAGACACTGGGTATATTATTCACATATCCCAAGGGTCTAAATGGAAGCTGGCTCAGGGCTTTGAACTAGAATTTTCAACCTTGGCATAGCACACCCAGTAAGTGAGATGTTATATATATGCTGCTGCAGTATAGATATACACATTTGCAATAATCATGTTATACTTGCTTTTAGTCAAATGGAGGCATGTTTAAATGACTCAGATGACATATCCCAATTTAGATAACTCAAATGACTAACTAGCAATCTCTAGTTAGTCTCAAACTGTCTCTGGGATGCTCCTGGAGTTGGCCATGAGATTGTTTGATTTTCTTTTCTTTTGCATTCATTGTAGTCCTATAAAATGTCATGGTGAGGGTAAGTGAAACATGCTGTGGTGATATCAGAATGACTGGTTAGAATCTATCTGTGCTCTATTTATTTGGGATCACACAAACACCTCTTTCACACTGTGTATTAGCATCCACATTTATCTTCCTATCTTCTGATATCTCCTCTCTATGTCTCCGAGAGGCAAGCAATGTCATATCTAATTCGGCTGTTGAGAACAGATCTTTACCAGTTGCGAAGATATTCTTTCCTCTTATCTTCTATTGTTTCCTTTATGGTTTTGCTGTGTCTTCTTCAGCATGCCTTTCCCTATTCAGTAACAATCCTGTGGCTGCATGTTCAGCCTGACATTGTCATGCTCAGATGTAGGCCTGCCTCATCCCTGGTTTCTCTACATCCCCTATCCATTTTGGCATCTTTCACTGTGCACTTCTCATGACTTTTCTTTGTGCTGACTGGTGATGACAGCCTCTTCTCTGTCACTTCCCCTCTTCTCTTATCTAGGTTTCAGATTGATTTTGGACAAAGGCCAGTGACAGAGTTAAAAACAAAAGATGCTTCATAAATTTCTGTGCCTATTTACACTTACATATAATTCAGCTTTCCCACTGTGTCAGTGGAACTGGCACTGATATGTTAGCAGGAAGCAGCACAGGTTGACTTGCTGTCAAGGCAGTTCGGGTGAGTTTACAGAGCCAGGAACTGTAAGGAAAACATCTTTTTTACTTGACACTTAAGCAAAGCTAAGTTGGAGTGGTGGGGATAATGAACAGAGAACCTCCGCAAGACACCATTTTTAGAGCTACTTTCCAAAATAAAAGTATGCTTTAAATCCATGACCCTGTTATTGTCTGCATTTAGACTCTGCTCTCTCAAAGGTAATTTTGCATTTTACAATAAAGCATTTCCCAGCATGTAACATTACTGTTCAAATGTAGCTGTTATTTTTTATTTTTCAAGTGGAGTTGAATGATTAGTAAAGGGCTAGAAATGTAAATTGCCTCATCTCTAGTAAATGTTAACACACGCCTCATATGGCTCTCAAAGTCTTCATTATCTGGCAAGTGAACTGTATGTATACATATAATTATGTAAACACATTCTTCCCAGTGAGAAATGGGGATTTAGTGCAACTGGTGGAAATTTTTTTCATCACTGTCCTCACTGTGAGTTTCTTAAATATCCTCTTGCCTAGTTGTGAGCCAAATTCAGTGGCTATATAGGGATATACAGTCCTATGCATGGTGAAAATATTTGCTGCACCACTCACAGTATGAGCTGGTCATCTCTTGCTTCAGCCCTATCCTGCACATTTTTCCTGAATGTAGCTAGGATATCTTTCTTAAGAAAGATTTATCCCTTCATTTCTATGTTTTTGTGGCTAAAAGTTCAGAAGAGCTGGCTGCTAAATTGTACTCAAGTGTGCTTTAAACCACATGCTTGGCTCAATGCAGCTATCCTTTCATTACCAACACTTGAGCAGACAGACAGTATGCTGAAAGTCATGGTCATTGCCATACTTGTCTTAGTGGAACTGCTCCTGTGAGCAGTACCTGTATGTCACACCTATAGACTTGATTCTGCACTGAGTCCATCGATAAAAAAGGTCTATCAACATAAACCTGTCAAAAAACACACTAGCTTTGCAGATTGTCTGGTATTATTGGTGAAACTATTCATAATATCTCTGCACTGAGTGAATTGATGAATGATTCAAAGTTTAGTTCCACAAGAGGTGTGGAAGAGGCAATATAGTGTCTTCCAAAAGTTATATATGAAGAGCTGAACTAAGCTTAGATTTGTAGCATATTCAGGAGTCTATATGACTCCCAATATAGGTTTCCTGAGAAGCCTGTTGATTCTCACATGCTTGCTGCAGCTATTCTTCTTGTGTGCAGGTGTACATTCATTTGTGAGTGACTCCCCATGCCATCCAGTGGAGTCAACAGAGAAGTGGACACCACTTTTAGCAAGTCTTTTTTTCCATCTATCCACCTACTTATTCACTTACTCAACCATGCCTGTATCCATCTAAGCAAAAGTTTTGCTTTACCTATACTGCTGGTGGATAAAATAGCACAAAACTCTAGTCTAAATACATTTCAGTTCATTCTGCAATAAAATGGAATATATCATATGTCAACTTAGTAATACTGCTACAATTGTTTCACAGACAAGAAATTGCAGAGATGAAATCTTTCAGGCAGGGTTAGGAAGGCCAGGGTTTTTAATACAATATATCAATAATATGTTGCTGTATATACCTCAGAATCTCATCACCTCACAATCTCTTTATCATAAAGTGGTAAATAAGTGAGGAAGCTGCACATAGTTTTAACATGCATTATTTGGGGTTATAACATCTAATATGTCCATAAAGCATATGTATTTCTCTCTGAAAGTCCAGCAAATGCTGTCAAATTCCTGTATGCTCATATGTGTAATGATGTTTCACAAGACATTGAGCTAATTATAATTCTCTCATGGATGAAGCTGCAATGATCACAAGCAGCAACATTTTCAAATGAGAAAAACTGTTATAAGACCAAATAATGCTGAGGAATGAGTAAACACAAAATAATAATTTTAAAAGCTGAATACAGCTGACACATTAAGACAAAATATGATTAATCATGCCAACTGCCATACTTTTGCATCTAGAAATAATGAATTCAGTCTTTACCCATGGAACTGGAAAACTGATTCTGATAACACTTAGGATTTGTAGTGAACAAAAGAATTTCAACATAAATTGCTTGTGAAAATGCAGTTGTATTAAATGTTTATATACACATATGCAGCATAATCAAAGGAAAACAGTGAGCTCTCTAATTTAGCAGAAAAGACAGGCTGAGACTGAAACTGGAATATGAATGAAAACAATTAAAATAGAAAAGTAGTTATACATTATCTTTTACAGATGGGTGGTAGGCACTGGGACCAACTACAAAGGGAAATAATGCTTTTTTAAAAGATAATACTTAGCTATAACACAAGCATCCTTTATTTGAACACAAATTGCCAAATTGAGGAATCCCCTGCACTTGTCTTACTGAAAAGGGACTGAGCTAGTTCGTTTCCAAATTATTAATTTGGAAAGGCAGGTGGACCGAACAACCATTAGAGGTGCTTAAGAACTTTGTTTCTTGAATGAGGTAAATTCATAAACTGGCACTTACTTGTTCTCAAGTGAAATCATTACTCAAAATTTGGCATTGTCTATAAATTGGAGTTCACCACTCCTCATAGTAGGGTTTCTTTCTCTCATGAAGGTATAGATATTGGAACATGTAGGTACATAAGCAAAACTCATAATACATCTCATACACTGCTCAGCTGTCCTGATTTCAGCTGGGAAACCAGACCACCACCTATTATTAGATAGGTGTTCTAATGTATTGCAATAACCTTCTCTCTCCATTTCTGCAACAGAGGTATTTATACCTTTGTAGACTTACTTATGTTGTAAGGTAAAATCTTCTGAAATACATCTGGTAGAACAGGTGCTCCAAAGGCACAAAAATTGTGGTCCTGGACAAAACAATAGAAAGTTCATTAAAAAAAATTTGCATAATATGGAGGACTCATATTGGCCCATATGGTCCAGCAGTATCCCAAAGTCTGCAATGATTTTATGAATGACTAATCACTGGCAGAGGTATGTACTGATCAACTACATCATTTGAGTTAGCATCTGGAGGCTGTATGAAATCTGAGAAGCTATTTCCTTGGCCTTTAATTGTCAGTGGTTTATTATCTGAAATAAAGAAGATTTGTTTGCAGTTGAAAACTGTTCTTTACTGATTGAACTGGCAGAGAGGAAAGCGAGACAAGCACACTGAAGCTGGCTGTGACTCACCTGAGGGCACAGTAACTGTCACTAATCTTCACACTGCTAACACCAATGAAACAAGCCTGGAAACCTTATACTGTGATTTCTAATTTTGGTTCCATGTGTGTTCCTTCTATAAAAACAGCAGTATGAAGGTCCTACTTCTTGATTTTATCACTGGTGAGCTCATTCAACAATTTCTATTCATCTATCAAGGCACAAGAAATACAAGCATACAATCTGACACAGGCTTATTTTTAATGATATACATAATAGGTATGCAAACTAGACTTAATCTTTTTTGTTGCAAAATGTGGTCATCCTAAAGGCAAAATTTGGCCTTCACAGGTAACTTTTGTGAAGATAATGCCAGAAATTCTCTGTCACCTGTTTGTGAAATTGTTTGGAGACTATCAATTACAGCCCTCTTATACTTTGAATTTTGGTTCACCTGAAAGATCAGAGTTTCCTTCATCTCCTTAGATAGCTGATAATTAGAGAGATAAATAGAATATCACTACTCATCACCCTTCCACCCGTGTTAAATATTCTGTCACTTTTTAGCCCTCTGCCTCTGAATCAGGATTTCCTAGCATTAAACATGAATGCCAAATGCCTTCATGCAAAATTATCTGTAGAAGATCCAGAACAACTACTGCCAAAAGATTAAAGTGAAGGTGAAACCATCATATCAAACTAATCCCACTAATGTGTCTTGATAATAGCATCTAGTGGCCAAAGACTTAACCATTCCAAATACCAAATGAAAAATAATTGTTCACCTTTTATTGAAAAATTAATCTTGATATTCTTCTTATTACAACACTTTTGAAAGCAATATCCAAGACTATAATTTCCATATACATTTAATCTTGTTTTATAAGTTGATAAAATATGAAACTAAAGTATGAAGACATTAAAAATTAGCATATTTATTGCAGTTTTTATGAGACATGCTGCTGTAAAACACATAAAATCCTCTAGGATAAATCTACATCTGGTGCAGTCTTGATAACTTTTGAATTTACAATGGCCTAACATTTATACAGGCTCTTATTTAAAAGAAGTAGCTGAAGTGTAGAGTTCTTTTGTATGAGATGTAGTCTGTCATTTACTGCTGGAAGCTACTGGTGCAGTGCATCAGTGTGAAAGTAAAATATGCATATGCCTGGAAGAGGGTTAATTTTTAGAAGTGAAATACCTCGTTCCTAGCATTCATTTTCTACTCTGTAGTTTTTGCCAGTCAAACAGACTTAACGTGAATATTTTTAATTGGCCCCAAGTGCCAAATATTTGGCTGCTCATGTACAATATCAACCATACCTTAAAACATTCACTTTGTCATTTTTTTTTCTTCCATAAGTCTCTTTAACTTCTTTAAACAAAAGGAGATATTTTGACTATGGATAACAACACAAAACTGACAAAGTTTGGGATCTTGTGAAGTATTAGATTCAAATCACCTACTACTGTGTAATTTCTCACTAAAACCTCAAAATTTGCTAAAAATTGATACACAGTGATACATCTCAATAGATCTTTCCTCATCACAGTCAGTCAAGGGATGGTTAGTTTGTAGCTATCATGATATGGTCACTTTTGAAATATAAGAAGTCAGTATAACTGTGTCTTGTGTCCTACTCTGGAGATGTTCTAATGTCGGTGAGTTGAATAATCCTACTGTGACTTTTTGAAAGAATGAAGTCCTGCTGAGAATGACAGTGCAAGGTAATCCAAGACACCTTGCTTTGTTATCCTCTTGTTTTCTAGTAGAGTGGTCAGATCTAACTACCTCTCCTCTCTATGAACTAATCCTGGAATGACCCCTCTCCTCAGGAAAGTGTCTTGCAGCACTTGGTTATAAGATGTTCATATAGATATTGTGAACTAGAAATTCTGGCCATCCTGTTCTCATCAATAACTATGATAATAATTTGAAAATAGTAATTAGGTATGGATCCAATAGTGACACACTAGAGTATCAGCTGGTCTTAAGTTGTGGAATTAAGTTGCAGTTTTACTGATGTCAGTGGATCAATACAAATTGAATTTGGAGCTTGCTCTGTGTATGATTCCTTTTTAGAACAAAACCTCAATATATGTTTAATTTAACTATTTTTGCTGGTTAGTTGCAAAGGTTCCTTTCTTCTGGAAACTGAGAAAACTTACTTCCTTGACTGCCAAAATATTCTATGGATCTGAAAGTGGAGGCTTAAGTTTATGTCCAACAGCATTTCATAAAGAATATGAAATATTCTTCTTAACCTTCTGAAAGACAAGAAGGTGGACAAAATTAATAGAATGGATGTTTTTTGTTGATGGGAGCAATGGCCAGAGGAAGCTGGGTGAAAGCCATATGAAGATTAAGTAAAGAGAAGCACAGGCTACTTTCAAGAGTGACCACTTGGCATGTGGTGGATGTAAAATACTATTGTAACTTTGGCTCTTCTCTTGTGTGTGAGACCAGGAGGTGAGAATATTCACCTTATTTTTGCTTTAAAGCTTTAAACTAAGATTCAAGTAAGCCTCTGAAATTTAGAATGCATATCACTGCTGAACTTCTAAACCTTTAAATTTTGCCAATAAGTAATCTCGACAGAGGTATTATAAAGAGGGGAACCACACCAGATTTGTTCACACAGTTCCTTTTTGATCTACTGACTTTGAATGTAATTAACATTTCAGAATTAATATCTTGTCACTGTGCATATGACTATCACACTGTTGTTTTCCTTGATCTAATGAACCCAGTGTACTTCTCAAAAGCTTTTGTTTTACATGGAAAGTCCAAAGGGACCTACTACTTGTTCTTTTCTATTAATTTTAATTCTTCATCAATTGAACTTACATAATTACTATGCCTATCCATTCACAATATAGTATCTTGAGTACTGTCCAGCTGGTCAGGATTTTTACAGTGGCTTTTTTATACTTACAAGAATTGAACAAGGAGTAACAAACCTTGACTGACCTATGCACACAGCATTTAAAACTAGCTGCCTGTCTTCCTAGTTTATGTAGAATCACAGCTGGGGCCCATTATGAAAAGAGACTAGTTCTTAATTGCACCAAATGTACATACTGCTGCTGTTTCAGATTTACATTTTTTTTTAACTTGGGAAGTTCAATCAGCTGTTTTACTCTAACCATACTAAAGACTATGCAATTTATTTTTACAAGAACTTGTTCTTGCCTACAGGTGGATTGTGCCTGCAAAAGTTAAAACATGGAATAATATTAGAAATTTGATAAATACTTCAAGTATAAACTCAAGAGCTATCAGACTTGTCAAGAATGTGGGCCATGTACTAATTTGTTTTCAGAGGACTGGAGGGCAAAAAACACATCTTAGGCCAACCATCCACATTCAGAATGGTAGTAGACATTCATTGTACTTAATTAGTGTTGGCTTCAAAGTTGTTTAAAGTTAAAGTTGTTAAAGTTTGCTTTTAGTGTATGTGATCTTGTCCTCTCAATTTTGTTTTTGCAGTAGCAATGGAAAAGTAGAAAGATAGATATACATAGCTGGGACTTTCTCTTATTGCAGCCCTGTATACATGCTCTTAAGTCAAGGAGAAACACAAGTTTGCAGTCTTCTCTTTGACTGGTTTTTTGTACCCTGCTGTCCTTCTTCCCACAGCTCATGATATATTCCTCTTGAGGGCATCTTACCTTTCATATTTCCTTTTGATTTATTTTTCTAATGTTCATTATATATTTCTGGATACATACTGAACTATTGAGTCAATGTCCATTATATGTTTTCTCTCATTTTATTTTTAGTTACATTTCAAAAAATCCAGCCAGTAAGTAGAACACACAGCAAGGATCAAAAGACACCTTGAAAGTCTTTAAAGTCGTTTCACTCTAAACATTACAGAGGTTTTAATAATTTGTTTTTTTCTCTATTGTTTGTTATAGTGAGGAAAATTATACATATCCAGCTTTAATGCTACAAAAAACTTTTCTTGAGAAATCCTCTTACATTCATGTTCTTCCCACACTAAAGACTCATGCATGACTTCAGTAATCTTAGAAGCCTACTTTTCTTAACTGTACCAGCACTTCTTTCCTGGGAGGTTTAAAAAGAAAAGAATCAAGGTCTGGAATTTTCTTAGTTCATTTTAATTTTGCCTTTTGATGTCAAGCTTAATATCTCATATTTAGGGTCCTGAGTGACATGCAGAAGCTTTGCAACCCCATTCCTCCATCTTTCTAGTGGTTTAGCTGCTTGTATTTAAGGTCAATTCTGACGTGACAGAGCTGATTACTATGGGAAGAGCTGTGAGAATGCACTTCAGGGGCCTCCTGTCCTTGGCTTGGGAGCTATCTTAAACCCAAGAGCTTTACTCAAGGCTTTGACATTGACTTCTGGGGTGTTATCAAGAGGATTTGTGATTCTTCCTATATAAGAGCATTTTCAAGTGAAACTTAAATTTGTATAATTACATCTGGTTTGTTGATCATACTTTTCCATCTTCATTTTCCTCTGTCTTTTTTTTTATTTTCTCATTTTACTTCAGCTGCATTGTAATTTGGTAAATCGAATTCACATCTTTCTGCTGAACAGCAATTTTAGCTTGCTTTTTTTTTATCCCACCTTTGTTTCACTTCTCTATTTCTTGTCTCATATTAGTATGGTATTTAGATTTTTTCATGCCTCCTTGGTGTTATTGAAGACTTTGTTTGATCTTTTCTATATTCTCACCTCATCTATGCTCACTTAAAAGATTTAAGGGTAGAATTTTAATGTAGATCAGCACCTGTTTTTATACTGATGTCTCGTGGTTCAACATCATATTTCAATCTCTAAATTACTTTATGGCAAAGTTTAGAAGTACAGTTCCTGAGATTTTAATTTGCTAATGATTTGGCTTCCAGTGTTAGTCTTGAACTCCACCTGAAGCTCACTGAAAAAGTCTTTTATATCTATGTTTATTAGGGATTTCCCAGCCTTTCCAAATTTTATTTACTGTTATTACAGAGAAATTGCAACAATTCTTTAGCCAGACTTATATACCACAGCAATGAAACATTTCTATACATGTGTAAATATTGACTCATAACATGTTCGCAGATGTTATTCAAGAACCTGGTTTTAGTTAAAAAACATAAGACAAAATAAACAGAGTAGCTGTGAGCACAGACATTCTGAGTTTCAGCTGTTTATATAATCCATTAAAACTTTCTTAGAGCAGAATTCATCAGTATTATGTCCAAATTCTTCCCAAGTGTTTGTAGTTTTATGGATCATTTACCTGATTATCCAGTATAGGTTCTGGGTTGCTTGGGAAATCCCCCCTGGAAAGTATTTTTGAAAATTATAAAAAAAAAAAAAAATCATCCAGTGCTAAAATACTACAGCAGAATGGAGACTGTAGCAATTCAATCCAATAAAGATTCTGGATATTGAGTGGCATTGCCACAGAGCAGTTACCCTAGTATCTCTAAAGTTCCAAGTCTCATTTGAAAGAAAAAAAAAGTACTGTGAAATAGACAAGCAATTGTTTTAACCTGAGCATGATCTTGTCACTTATTTGAACATGAGAATCCATCTTCAAAAAGTCTTTGTCAGTGCTAAAGCACCATCAAAGCAATCCTGAGCAATAGTGCAAACAGAAATAACTGATGAGAGCCTTCACTATTATGGCTTTAAAACACTCAAAGAGCTCCAGCAAGATGATTACTTCAGTCAAACAGATTCCCTTTATCACATATAGACAGCTTCTGTAGATACAGCCAAACTTTGAGTTACACATGACCATTTCTGTCCAAGATTTAGTGAATATAGTGAAACAATATGAGATCAGATAGCCTGACACTGATCCCTTCTCTGATAGAAAACAGACCTGAAAGATTCATCTAGGTGTTATTGCTTGTTGGAAGGAAAAGGACCTGTAAAAAAAAAATAAAATTAACTCATTTCAACACAGTTCTTTGCACTATAGTTCTTGGATATTACTGATTTTGAGATTATTTATCATTTGAAGGAAAATTTGACAGAAATTTCAGCCAAAGTCTATATAGCTGTTTACATTTATGAAGCTATTGTAGCTGTTATTTCTGTAATCATCATAGTATCATAGAATGATTTGGGTTGGAAGGGACCTTAAAGATCATCTAGTTCCAACCCCCCTGCCATGGGCAGGGACAATCAATCAATCAAAAGTCATTAAAAAATGCCAAGCATCCTTGCAAGTGACAAAATAAATTCTAAAGGAAGCAGAACCTGAAACTCACTGTAGAGTTTAGAGTGATACCTACATTCTTCCCACAGGGCTTGTTGGATAATTTCTCATTAAACACCTCCATTAATGGACTAAGGAGTTTGTCAATGAGCTGAGGTGAAGTCATGCTCTCCACTTGTACATCTGTGTTAGCAAACATAAAATAAGAAGTAATCCTGTACTGGCAGAGAGCTGGTTGAGATGACAGTAGTTTTCTTCCACCCCTGTGACATATGAATATACTTTTTTGTTAAATTGCCACTGTAATCTTGACAAAAAGCAGATGCATTGCTGAGATTTCTCAGGATAGTTTATGCTTTTTATGTAGTATAGTATATTATGCAGCTATGCTTCACTGTGTGATGATCTAAAAGTAGAATAGTTCTGAAAGCAGAATGACTCTTAAGTTTAAATCATACTTTTAATGTTTTAGTTGTGACCTGGGTTGGCTACCCAGTTTGCTCATTATATTATGGGTATTAAAGAATGTATGAATGTATACACATAAAAAGAAAGGATCTTGGTTTGCAGTCTGTATTTTGTTAGATCTTGTTTCTTACAAATGTGGTAAGACAACCTAAAAATTTGTTGTGATAGTGCTAGAGAAACATTAATTCGATTTTTCCTTTAAAAGGCTCAAAGTTAGTTCTAGAAGAGATATTAGTTCGCTGTAACTCTGTCAGCAACATATATGCAACTGCACAAGATAAATATTTGGTCCCAAGACTTTAATAAAATAAAATTAAAGTTAAACAAAATTCCCTTATCTGAACAAATGAACGCATTTGCATTGCAGGTGTCTTTTAAAAGTCTTTTAACTGAAAGAAGAATTATAGGTTCAGAACTCAAAGAAAACTAAAAGCCAAATATTTCAAGGGGTAAAGGTGTAATTTTCATTTAATATTCAGTTATTTTATGTGAATTCAGTTTACTTCTTATGGTCCCAGCCTTGAAAAAATGAGAACCTTTTCCTTCATGGAACACTTTAAATTCAGCAAGAATTTGTCATTTTGCAAGGTTTGTGGAAGTGTGTAGTAATTTTCTGAATTCAAATCAGACCTAAACTTCTGTAAGTATTTTCTAGGTCTTCTTGACCATAACTTTAATTTGTGCAAAATTTTACTGAGCAGAACTTCAGTCAGTAAGAGTATTTTCTTCATATTGTGGTTATTTCCCAGTTTATTATGTTCCACAATTCCAGTCTAGGTAAGAGAGCGAGATTTGCAGTGGAAAACCAAGATAAGATATGCTTTATGTGAAGTCCATTTTCTTCATTGTCTCCACCAAACTATCCCCTCTTTCAGATCTGGATTATGTTCTATGACAATTAGAATGAGGAGTTTTTATACTGAATTAAATGAAACACCATATTCAGACATCCAGCATGTTCACATCATGTCACCGAGTGAATACTTTTGCTAGCAAATAGGCAGTGAATTCAGCCTTGAGTTCCACCTTGGGCTAGTTAACCCTGTTTTGCAGTGTAAAGTCAACATGAAAGTTTAAATAGTTTAGGATTTTCTCCTCCAGTAAATCTTTTTCACCTATATATGAGATTATCCTGTTGTCACAGTTAAGAATGCTGAATGCAGTCCATGCATCTCTAAGGATCATAGCACTACATATGCTCTGAGCATCCTTGGCATGGATGCTCACTCCTTTTCCTTGCCCTAACGCCGTCAGTAACTTGGAGTTTGGGGTCATTTTAGAAGACCAGTGTGTTTTTCTCAGATATTTTGTAATTGGGTGCAACTTTAAGTTTGGGAAAATTCTTCTATGGGTAGTTAAATAGTTAAATGGAGAGATGGGGTAGATTTGGAGAAGCTTGGATATATTTATATGATGGATTAATAATTTTCACGGTTGTATGCTTTACTGTCTTGTATAAGCACTTAGAATTTAGACTAAGTGTTTATAAAATAGATCTAAAGAACTTTGCATATCCCTACAAAGCACATAAGGAATAGAAAAAGATGACCTATGCTACAGAAATTAGTTATTCTGATGACAGTCATATGAAAAGTGACATTTTCTATACACTGTTCCAGGATACAATTTAGAATTTAATTCCTAGATTACACTGCCTTTTTAAAGATATGAAGGAAATAAAGATATCCTATTTACACACTTAAACACATGCATATATATACACATACACCGTATGCACATACATTTATTTAAATATAAAATGTATAATAAGGAAACCAAAATGAATTATCTATCATTCCATGATATAAATTTTAATTTAAGATTAAAATCTCCCAGTTACTTAATAATTAAAAAGACCAGAAATGTTTATTGCAGTCAGTCTTTACTTGAAGACATATTTTCAGTTGCCTCATCCTACAGTAGTTAAGTAAATGGGTCAGATCCATCTCACTGTAAGAAAGCCTACTCTTTGTGACTGACTATAAAGGAATCTAGACAACTATTTTGGATGCTGATGTCTAAATATGGACAAAGAAGTCCTATTCCAGTTTAGTTCAAAGTGACTTACTAAAGCTTAATCACTGTGAAAGAATGAGACTGTTTTTCCTCTGCACTTTGAAACATGGCTGCAATAGTCAATGTGGCAGTGATATGCCTGTTATTGTCACTGTGAAAATCACTGAATTATGAATAAATTATCAATATTTGAAATATAATAATATGCTTGCATTTTAATAAGATATTTAGACGCCGACATCTAAAATAGATTGGTGCACTAGGAACCCTTTTAAAAGAGATTAAGCTATGTAAATGGGACTCATCCCACTTAACTTTGGATGCTTTAAACTTAAACCTAAAGGTTTGTGTTGTGTTCTGATCAAATATGATTCAACTAGGTATCCAAAAATTGATATATTCATTTGATTAAAAAAGAGATAGGTTGACCTGCTCAGGTTGTACGTGATTTTTGGTTAAATCTTATCCCATTTATCAAATCAAAGTTCATAGAAAATGTCACTATTTTATAAATTTTAAAGCTTTAATTCTGCACATGGTACTTAACTATTCTGGAAAAAAGAAAAAGAAAAAAGGAAAAGGAAAAGCAAAAGGAAAAGNAGAAAAAGAAAAAGAAAAAGAAAAAGAAAAAGAAAAAGAAAAAGAAAAAGAAAAAGAAAAAGAAAAAGAAAAAGAAAAAGAAAAAGAAAAAGAAAAAGAAAAAGAAAAAGAAAAAGAAAAAGAAAAAGAAAAAGAAAAAGAAAAAGAAAAAGAAAAAGAAAAAGAAAAAGAAAAAGAAAAAGAAAAAGAAAAAGAAAAAGAAAAAGAAAAAGAAAAAGAAAAAGAAAAAGAAAAAGAAAAAGAAAAAGAAAAAGAAAAAGAAAAAGAAAAAGAAAAAGAAAAAGAAAAAGAAAAAGAAAAAGAAAAAGAAAAAGAAAAAGAAAAAGAAAAAGAAAAAGAAAAAGAAAAAGAAAGGAAAAGAAGAAAAGGATGTCCAGGAGGCAGTATTCTTCTTTAAAATTTTAATGTATTGAATCTCCTTAAATTACTTCAGTGAATTCTGACATCACCTTGTGTAACAAAAAGCAGTTTCTCAGAAAGTGAATGAGTAAAAAAAATATTTTGCATCTAAACTCATGGCTGAATCTATGAAATACCTGCTAACTGCATATTGTTTTGTACACTAAGTAAACTTAGCCTCCTTATTTCAGAACAAATCCATATACACCAATGACTACAAGTTTTGATAGAACCTGATTAATAGTTGAAACATCCCTAAACTGATACTATATATTAGTCTGTTCCTCCCTCCCTTGTAAAGTTTTTATTTTCACACTTATGTCTTAAGCCTCTCTGTTTCTTTCAACAAACTTTGGATCAGGTCATGAAAACAGATGTTCATTCCTCTGAATGAAACCTAGCTTCATAGCAATTTTAAAAACTCATCTCTAATTTAAAAAGAGAGGTGAATTAACAGAAACTGCTTGTACTTTACAGATGTATCAATATTCTGTGTTTCTATGAAACATAATAATGTACTTCTTGAGTCTTTCCTGACTTCACTCTACCAAAACATACTCACATTTTTCAGCTGTAAGACCTTTTCTGAGAAAAGACTTCAGGAGACTGGTAACCTATTATATGTTCTACTTCACTGGCCATAAGAAAAAATACTTAATGATTTATGGGTTGCCTATTGCTATCTGACTGTGTCTGCATGCCAGCAGGAAAAAATAAAGAACTTTGTAAAATCATGATTACTAAGAAGCTACATTTTTGCCTTTTGAATTAAACTGTACAATCATCTCTAAATATTATGCCCGTGTAACAACCATGTTTATATATGGTTCTTAATCAAGCAGAGTGGTGTAGTCAGCTGAGTAGGCCAATAAGATTTTTTTCAGAAATGCAACAGGTGAGATGGATAGAAGAAAGATTCCTCAAGGAACAGGGGAAGTTTTCAGCCATTTAGTCATATAGGCTAGAAGTGATGGATTACTGCCAAAAGACATCTTGGCATGGTGCTTAAGGACATGGGTTAGTGGTGGACCTGACAGTGTTACGTTTACTATTGGACTCAATGATTTTAAGGGTCTTTTTCAACCTAAATGATCCTATGATTCTATGATTCTGTGATCATTAGTGTAAGTAATTTTTCCTTGGTTCAAATTCCTGGCATTTGTTCTCTCCTCCCAGTCTCAAAGTGGCTGAAAATTCTTAGAATATACTGAATAGTAGAACCTCAACAGAAATGCAAATCAGATTAAAGGGGATATGCACCTTTTTGAAATATTGGCAAGTATAAAGAAAAATTTCTCCTTCTAACCTCTTCCCTGCACTGGGGCCATCAGTGTCAGTGAAATCTCTTCACTTCCAAATGTCATTTATTTTCAAGCACACGTATCAATTATAAAGTTTCACAGTTCTCATTATGGGAAACAGATAACTTTTATTCATCTTGCTTTGATGACGAGTCAGCCCCAGGTATGACAGTAAAATTTATTGCTTATTTCTTATTACTTCCTTATTTCTATCTCACAGAACAAGAGAAAACCTTCATTTAATCAAGCTGTTTGTGGACTAATATATTAGCTATTTATATCTCCTGAGATTTAGGGGTGAATTTGGAAGGAAACACAGAATTAGTTCACTGAATTTATCTCTGTTCCCTTAGGAATATTTATTCACAATCAGCATCTTTAGGCAAGGACTGAGATACTAAAGGCCAAATGCACACTTACAGAAAGGGAGTTGCACCTGAACAATCAAAAATGTGACAGAAAATGTAAGCCAAAAATAATCTGCAAATAAGCAAAAATTTTGGGAAAAATTATAATTTTAGCTTTTGCTACTGAAGTTAATGTTTTTGCCAACTAAGCAGAAATAATACCATGCCTCTATGCCAAAGTGAAGACTGCTAGCAGTTAGGTTATGTTGCTTAAAATCAACTGTTAGAAAATGCTGGACTGTAATCCTCTGATAGAAGTACAAAATGAGAACAAATTCTTCTAGGAGTTTATTGATTAAACACTTGATAAAAAGCTGTTTTCTTTCATAACTGACAAGTAGTTTGGGAGACATTCAGAGCCCAATGAGTAAAGACCTCTATCATCTCTTTTCTCTTTAGAAAGACTGTAGCTTTTCTGCTTGTTAAATTGCTTAGGACTACCCATTTAAACTCTAAAGAGCTGAGAGTTTCCTACTTAATTTATTAATATCCTATGTAATTTATAAATAGATGATGCTTTATTTCATTATGAACACAAAAGGACATGATTAATGCTGCAGGGGAAATGGTGGGAAAAAACTCTAGTTTTGAACTACACTGACATGAATAATAGAGAAACTATAACAAGATATTTCCATTTTGCAGGCCTCTAGCTAAAGATTGTAACTCAAAGTGCAAGGTTAGAAATGGTTGGTTTTGTAAAAAACCACTGCACTGGTTTAGCCAGCTTTGCTAATGTTGTACAGATTGCAGTATTAGTAAGACTAAGTTTTAGCACATAATAGTCAGCACTGCTCTTTCATAACGTAATAACAAAACATTTTCAGTGCCATGATATCAACAGATATGATTTAGAATGTGAAGAAATTATTCCTAAAAGTATTTTTGGGTTCTGAATGGCTACAATTGTAGGCACTTCAAATTCTGATTTCCTTCTAGACGTTTGTGTATGGTTTTCCTAAACTAAAATTGTAGAGAAAAAAGTAATAAAATTTTGAAAAACATGTTTCTCAAACCTGCAGTTATCATGAAATAGCAGATAATACTGCCTACAGATGTATTTACAAACAAGAAAGTAAGTAACACCAACCTCCATTGGTTCTTTAGATAATTGTCTGGGCAGGCGTTCATATTAATTACAGATATGTGGGTGCCTCAGATTTCATAAACCATCTAAGCAATTTAATTCAAGTTTATTCTGCTCCTTTGGGTGTTATAGATCCACAGGCCAGACTGTTGCAAGACATCTTTTACCTGCCATAGGGAAGTCTATATGAAATTATTAGCTCCATTCATTTGCCCGTGAGATCTGGGGAAAAAAACTGTTGTTCAAAGTTCTGAACTTTATTTAATCATCTGACTCACAGTGCTATCTACTGTAAAATGTAGGGAGTTACATGAAAATGTTCTTATAATTTGTGGAAATATTCCCATTTCTGGTTAAAAGTGGAAAAATAAGAGTTACTGTGTTTGTTCAGCTACTATGTTTCAGCTATTTAAGTTTCAGTCATGTGTATAAGAAATTATGGTTAGTAAGAGCTAGCTTTTACTTGACTTTTTTTGTGCTGTCTCAATTCCCTCTTCAGTAATTTTTAGAATTGTCCCTGTCCTTTTGTTGTTGTTGTTGATGTTTTCCAGTTGTAAAAGACTTGTTTATAAAACATGAAAGACAGAAGTGTCATTAATTCTAGTTCTCCATTCTTGGATTCATGTCAAGTCTGAAAGAAGAAACAAAAACAGCAAAGCATTTGACTTCAAATTAAGTCTTGATGTGATTTGCTTGTTTCCTCCTTTTCACTTTTCATTATAAATTGATTCTGTTGAGATAAGAATTTTCATTTGATTTAGATATTCTTCCTGAACAACTTCTAAAAATGAATGCTGTATTTGGAAAAGGAAATGTATGTCTTTTCTTTTGTATCAAGAGATACCAGACTAGTGCTTTTTATCTGTTAGGAATAAAAAATAAACAATGAAAGTGGAGGGACTCTGCTTTTTTTTTTTTAGTAAATTTAGGAAACTGGAAAGTTTCTCAGCTTCTCTTTAGACTGGACATAGGTTTTGATAAAGAATGACTGTAAATCTGATCTTCTGTGCTCTCAAAGCCTTAGCATTCATCATTTATAGACATAGAAACAGGCCGAATTAGGAGTAAAATGCTAACTAATTAGAATTATTGCAGACTATGAGTTTTAAATGTTTTCATAAAGTTGTTTTGCATTATACATAATATTAAGGAGAATCAAGCTCTCCTAAATTATCCAATAGTTTGTGGGGTTCTTTTCATCTTCAGAAAGACTTCACTCCTTATGGAAGTTGTCCCAACATAGTGTCTTCTCTCGGCTTTCAAGCACTATCAGAAAGTTTAAAGTAGTTTATTTCCTTTCTGATACTTATCTTCAGTTCTTCCCTTACTCCCAGCAAGGGGCCTGTCAACTCAGGAACACTTTTTGGTTTCTCATCTCCTTCCTGATTTGCAGTTTCAGGTTCAGGTTCAGGTTAAGATTCTGCTCTTCACAGCGCTGGTTTCATCGTCTCTTGCTTGTCCTGCCCTTTCTCTCAGAATAGCATGTCCAACAACATTTTTTCTCTCATGAAATTTCAAATTCCAATTTCAGCATTCTCAAACAATGAAAAATAAGCTCTTTGTTCCTTTCACTTCTAGAAGGTTTTCCTGAACAGTGAATTTCAATAAATCATTAAATTAAATGATCAAGATAATTTTTGGGGCTGTCCTCACCTGCGACATTAAGCAGTCTTCATCACTGAAATGTGATAATCATTTTTCAGTCTTCACATGGATACTAACATACTCTCCAGAGAGAGGGTCCTTGCACAGCCTTAAATGTTTTCTCTAAGTCAGATTCTAATTTGACAAGGTATCCAAGTAAATATTTGAATCATGCAGACTACAGTGCTTAAGCTGTTCTCCCAGAAGCTAAGACTTTTGTTCTACTAAAATCTAAGAATTAAGTGAAACTTGCTACTTCTTCCCAGCAAATGAATGAGATAGCAAAGAAATTAAAGAAGTAGAGGTGCTTATGAATGCTTAAAGTGTGAAAATACTGGATAAAAATTTTTAAATACTTAATTAAGGTGTTTATTTTCAGATATTATTTGTGGCCCCATTACTTCACTTATGGCTACCATTATGAAAGTAGGTCATTATTCTGTTTTATAATATGATGCCAGGGTATGTGACTTCCTATCTAATTAAAATGCATATGGTAGAGGAATATGACCCAGGGTGTATTTTCACATACTAGGGAGGGCTTTCCATATCTGATAAACTGCTTAGGTTTGAATAGTGGAACAATTTCCTTGCCCCTCCTGAAATGGACCAAATACACTTCGTACAGTCTAACTAAAATAATTTCAAGGTAGATTAGAAGTGTAGGCTTGCATAGGTGAAAAACGTAGGTGAAATCTACTTTCCAAAACCTCAAAGAGATTTAAACACTGCACAAATCTTGTAATTCTCTACACACTAGTAAACTTTAATTCTTCTATTCTAAGAATTTGAGGTCAATGGATCACCCTTTAACAGTTATCTTAATGAGTAGCTTGTACAGAGGGATAAGCTACCGTGTGGCTGTCTCCACAATAAAAATGAGATATTTAGTGCCATGTATCTGAATCTCAACAATAGATTCATGATTTCTAAATCCTGGGAAAATGAATGAGATTAATTATAATTCATTAGTCTATATAATAGATTACTTGGTTTAAAAGGCTGCATATTTGAGGATGGAGACCTATTCTCAGCTGTATATTAAACACAAAATTATCACCTATGAATCCTGTTTGTATTATTACTTCAAGATCAGGCAATTGGAACAATACATAACATAAATTCCCTTGCTATATTATTTCCCCCCTAAAAATTAGTTCTATAAATTTACAGTGAATAAATCACTTAGACACTTCGGAAAAAGTTCCCTTTTACTATTGCAAATGTGATTAACAAACACAAAGTTTTCCATGTATTGAGAGTTTATGTCAATCATACTGGCAATTTAACTATGCAGCTGTACAAAAAATGTTGCAGCTCATTGATGCATGATTAATGTTAATCTTTTATATGGTATATGAGCCAGCAATGTGCCCTTGTGGCCAAGAAGGCAAATGGCATCCTGGGGTGCATTAGAAGGAGGGTGGTTAGTAGGTCGAGAGAGGTTCTCCTCCCCCTCTATTCTGCCCTAGTGAGGCCACACCTGGAGTATTGTGTCCAGTTCTGGGCCCCACAGTTCAAGAAGGACATGGAACTGCTTGAGAGAGTCCAGCACAGAGCCACTAAGATGATTAAGGGAGTGGAACATCTCCCTTATGAGGAAAGGCTGAGGAAGCTGGGTCTCTTTATCTTGGAGAAAAGGAGACTGAGGGGTGACCTCATCCATGTTTACAAATATGTAAAGGGTGAGGGTCAGGACGATAGAGCCAAGCTTTTTACAGTGACGACCAATGATAGGACAAGGGGCAATGGTTGTAAACTGGAGCATAGGAGGTTCCATGTGAATATCAGGAANCCTAGAATTCTGTGTGATTCTGTGTATATTCCAAGAGAGACATAAAAAAGCACAATGATCAAAGACACAAGTTTAAATCTTATTGGAATAATAACTCAGTTACAAAGTAAAACTGCAGTTTCTTCCCATTATTAGAATATCATCTTTCATATTTACAATTCAAAGTTACCTATTTATTGGGCATTAACTCCTATTAGAGAAACTTCCACACTCCACTAATTAAACTGAAGCCTTATTTTGGTTACCAATTGGAGTTCTGTTTAAGGCTGTATTATAAGGTGGTGTATCCAGTTCTTGTTCAAGACATAAACCAGCAGTTTTGCTCATAGCTGTTTCAATGTTGTTCTAGTAAGTATTAATTGCTTGGGGTTTTTTTAATTATTCAATTTTGTACCTATTATGATTAATTCTGAGTCTAGATGCAAAACTAAATTCCAATCATATAATTGTCACCACTTGAGTTCTATCTTTACATTTTCCCAAAGCTTCATTTCTTGCCACAGGCTTTTCTTGGTCCAACTATCAATATTTTTCCTCCACACATCTAAATTAACACTGGATTTGTAAAAAGCTAGACATATGAAAATTTATTAAATCTATAGAATATATATTCCTAAGTATACTTTTTTCTTTGGGGGGTGGGGGGGGGGAGGAATTTCTATTTAGTTCAAAGAACAAAGCACAAGAATAAAACATTAGATAAAATATATTAGTATTCACAAACAAAGCTGCAGAGTTCCTAAGAATAAGCCTGAACAAGACAAGACATTTGCATAAGCAAAACAGAATGTAAAAGTTGGTGTAAAACAATTTTATTGGTATATTGTTGAATTGTAAGGAAAAAAAAAGACTTCTCTAGAATTCTTTGTGTCCTGCTATGCTGCTATTGCATATTTGCTATTGCAAGTATTAATGAGTTACCTGCCTCATTTAAGTGTTTGATTAAGACAATGTAGAAGAAACTGCAGAAACAGTGGTGGTTAGGCCCAAAATTTAGAATGTGTCTCAACAAGTTGAAAAAGTGTTCTGGAAAAATAAGAATGATATTCAACAGGGACAAGCACAAGATTCTACAATTGGGAAAGGACGAATAGCTAAGCAAATGCAAGTGAGGAAACAGCTAATCAGCGGGTAGCTAAGCAGAAAAGCAGATAGACATTATTGTGACAAGGCAAATATGAATCTACAATATTTTGCTGTTGCAAAGGAGTCAAAACTCATATTGGGATTTCTGAATAAGACTGAAACCTGAAAACAGTAATAATAGTATTTCCTTCCACTCACCACTATGACTGTGGTCTTTTCTGTACTATATACACCTCTGCACACTGTAATGCAGGGATATTGACCAATTAGAAACACTCTGTCAAAAGCAGTTATAAATGTGAGATGCTTAGAAGTAGCCTAGAGAAGAGTAGACTGGGGAGACACACAAGTTAATCACAGAATCACGGAACAGTCAAGACTGCAAGGAACCTCTGGAGGTCATCTGGTCCAACCCCTCCTAATCAAGCAGGGTCACCTAGAGCTGGTTGCCTAGGACGATGTCCAGATGAGGTTTAGATATCTCTAAGGTGGGAGACTCCACATACTCTCTGGGAAACCTGTGCCAGTGCTTAGTTACCTTCACAGTAAAACAGTATTTGCTGATGTTCAGAGGAAAACTCCTGTACGTGTCCATTGCCTCTGGTCCTGTCACAGCACCAGTGAAAAAAGCCTGGCTCCGTCTTCTTTGCGCCGTCCCTTCAGCGATTTATACACATTGATAAGATCCTCCCTGAGACATCTCTTCTCCAGGCTAACTAGTTTCAGCTTTCTCAGCCTTTACAGGCATGGTGGATGTTCCAGTCCCTTCATCATCTGCTTTCATTAGACTCTTTACAGTTTCTCCATGTGTCTCATGTACCAAGGAGTCCAGAGCTGGACAGTGTTTCAGGTGTGGTTTCACCAGTGCTAAGTGGAGGGGAAGGATCACTTCCCTTGACCTGCTAGCAACACTTCTCCTAAGGCATCCCAGGATATCATCAGCCTTCTTTGACATAAAGGTACATTACTAGTTCATGTTCAACTTGGTGTCCACCAAGACCCCCAGGTCTTTTTCTGCCAAGCTGCTTCGCAGCTGGTTGAACCCCAGCCTGTACTGGTACATGGGGTTATTTCTCCCCAGAGGCAGGACTTTGCACTTGCCCACAGAGCTCAGCTTTCCACCACATAAAGGTACATTACTAGTTCATGTTCAACTTGGTGTCCACCAAGACCCCCAGGTCTTTTTCTGCCAAGCTGCTTCGCAGCTGGTTGAACCCCAGCCTGTACTGGTACATGGGGTTATTTCTCCCCAGAGGCAGGACTTTGCACTTGCCCACAGAGCTCAGCTTTCCACCAGTGTCCCACTCAGTTGCCCCATGAGCAACCTGCTTGATCCTAGTGAGGTGTTTCCTTACATCCCAAAGGTGGCGTGAAGAGCTTTGATTTAGGAGTGCATTTGGGTTTTTTACAAGAGTTAAAGTCTAGTCCATCTAGACTTCATGCTACTGATCACCATCCTCTGGACCCAGACAGTCAGCAGGTTTTCAATCCACCTCACTGTCTGCTCATCCAGCTCATAAATCAACAGCTTCTTTATGACGATCCTATGGGAAGGTGTTGAAATCCTTACTCTAATTAAAGCAGACAATGTCCTCTGGTCTCCCCTTATCCACCAACCAGTCACTTAATTTTAAAAGTTTATCAAGTTGGTCAAACATTACTTCCTCTTGGTGAATCCATGTTGACTACTCCTAATTGTTTTTTGGTCCTTCATGTGCCTGGAAATGGTTTGTAGGATTAGCTGCTCCATCACCTTTACAAGGGTTGAGGCGAGACTGACTGGCCTGGAGTACCCTGGGTCCTCCTTCTTGCCCTTCTTGAAGATAGGAGTGACATTTAGCTTCCTGCATAATTCTTCAGGTGTTCAGAACATGGTTTTAGAGGGAGGAATAAACTTATCTCCATGTCCTCTGAAGGTAAGGGGAAGAGTGATGAGTGTCAGTTGCCATAAAGTTGCTGAAGGCAAACATCAGAATCTTTTATAACAATAAGGATTGCTAAGCCATGAAAGCTTTCATGGGAAGACTGCAAAATATGGCAGTCTATTGGAGAATATTGCACTGTATCATGACTGGCACCAAATAAATAAAATAAAATAAAATAAAAATGAAATAAAATAAAATAAAATGAAATGAAATAAAATCATGCTTCTATATCCAAAGGTATTCAGATTCAGGGAAAGTTTTTATTCTTTTATGGATCTTAGTAGTGTTATATAGCAAGCTTTTAAGTAATATATTACACTTTGGTGTATCTCTTAAACAATAAAGTGAGTCAACGTGTAAGTCTTGAATTAGGCTAAGTTGTTCAAATGTAAGTTGTTAGCTCTAGAGTTATGGAATATCATCTGGAAAGATTCTAGACATTCCTGCCTAAGAGCTATCAGTGAAAGTCATTAGATGATCCCATCTTGCTAGACAGTAAAGAGAGAGAAGAAAACTGTCAGATGTATGGATCAATGAATTGCTATAAGAAACATCATGCCTGCTGTGTTACACGGACCAGTACTTTTAAAATTAACAATAACACACAGTGGGTCCAAATCCTTTACCATTAGAAGTTCAATTCTGCATATGATCCATCAAACTGACATATGGATGCAACCTATGGCTCGTTGTCTCCCTCGAGTGGATAATACAAGAACAGGGATTTATTTCTTCTAGACAAAGACATTTTTTGGTTTTATTCCATCCTGCTTTGACTCATTCTTCTGTTTGAGGGACAAGATTTGATACATGCAGCCAGCTTGAGCAGGAGTATGAGTGTGAAAGGTCATCATTAAAAGCTGCAACCAACTATGAAGAGCCAAAACTTGGGAGAATTTTCTTGGGCCAAACTAATGACAATTCTTTCTTTGCCCATGAGCTGTGCCAGAAGTCCTTATGCCGCAGCAGTAGGACGTTGATTTCCTGAAAGACCACTCAACGTTGTTCACAACTGCAAGAGAATATAAAAGTAAAACAATGGATGGCAGGAAGAACAAAATATTCAGTTGTCTGAAATCTGAAGCCCAAAAAGTTTGCTTCAATGTTTTCTGTGTCAGGACACAAGCTGTGAACAACTCATCTTGAACAAGTGTCAGTACTCAGATTTGGGTCATTAATTTGGACAGAATTTGTTTAGGTCTGTTAAACCTCAGCATCCAGAATCCCTAAGAGATTGGTTGGTTTTGGGTCTTTGTAGATTTGACATTGTCAAAAAACTGCATGCAAACTCTTTCGAAAGATCTTAAATTCTGTCAGTGTTTACATTATCATAGCTGACCCAAATTGAAAGATGAATTAGGGGAAAAAAAGAGTATTAAATATTCAGATGTACTGAGTACTAGTGATAGATTTCTGTGGGGAAATAATTTATCTGTCATCCTTAGGTAATTTAATTTTGGAAGGCTTAAAGTAATTAGGCTACAAGTTTACATTACTTTTAACTTTGAGGTGTAGATACATCTAATGGGGTGGAAATCTGACAACTCCAGATTATTTCATTCTATATATTTAGAAATAATGCTGGGAAAAAAAACCAAAACAAAAAAAACCCATCATCACTGAGATCTTTGCAAATGTGTTTACTTTTTAATGGTGTGAAATTCTCAGAAAGCTTGTTTTAAATAGCTGGTGAAAAAATGACATATGTTTGACATTCTTATTTTATATAATTTTTAAATTTCAATAAAAATAACAATAAAAAAGAAGCAAGCAAACAAATAAGTTTGTATGACAAATTCTCTGGTACACTTATTCTGAATATTAACAAACTGGCTCTGTGCCTTCCTATATGTTTCTTTCTGGTGGTCAATACTGATAAAGTTCAGAGTTTCCACAGTGTAACTGGGAAGAAATAACAAGAAACTTTGCCAGTACTAAAATTATGAGTGTTTGCAGTAGTCAAAGCCTGAGAAAAAGAATCACAGGGTGTCTTCCCATTATGTCATTGACTTGTAGTGTGATTTAGGCTTGTTGTTCAATTCTTCCTGCTCAAACATTCTTCATCTGAGTAATAATGAGACATATGCAAAGTCCCTAAATATCCCAGGTGATACATGTTGATAACAGCACTGGTGACATTGGAAATGTCTTTCCTGTCTGAGGGAGGACCTGATTTTGTGCAAACTGTTGTTGGATGAAGAAAGCATTGAGGATTCCACGTCTGGACAGAAATGTAACCCAGGCAACAGGAGAAAAGACTCTGCATTAATGTGGTTGAGGTGAAATGATTGCACGAGGGTATCACAAAATCTATCTGAAATATTAGAACCATTCTAGGGACTGAAATGCCACACTCCTTTTCTTCCCTTATCTTCCTTTCTCTCATCTTAGAAAGACCTTTGAGTCACATATTATTATGTTTGCCTTGTTCTGTGATTGTGCTCTGGTCAGGAAACTGGCTAGTAACAGCGCAAATGCAGCCAGTGATAGAAGAGGGACGGAATCACCGAGCCACTGCTTGCACAGATGTTTGCTCACCCGACCTCACACGCTTCCCACCCTTTGCCTGGACGCAGCGTTAATCCGCATCGCCTTCCCGGACATCGTGAAGATAACTTGGTCACTCCCGTGGCTATCCCCGCGATTCCTCTTCCTCCTGCAGGACCCCACAGAGCTCAGCTTTCCACCACAGTGTCCCACTCAGTCGACCCACGAGCAACTTGCTTGTTCCTGGCGTAGCGTTTCCTCCCCATCTGCCTTTACCTCCTAAGGGTGGCATGAAACGCTTTCTTTAGCAGTGCCGTTGGGTTTTTTACAAGAGTTAAAGTTCATTCTCTTCATTCATTCGTGAAAAGTTTTAATTGTCTCCATTACAGCCCCAGGTAAATGAACTGACTAATGAATTTTCTGTCGGCCACGGAAGTGTGCTGCAAGTAATTAAGGGATGTGCTGTGGGGCCGATTAAGCTGCAAGTCACAGCGGACAGAATCCAATCGAGGCGAGCCCGCCGCGGTCTGTGCCGCCTGCGCTCGACTCTACAATGGGATCATTGACTATTTATTTACTTCGCACAACAACTCTGCTGTTTACTTAATTATGTGAGCTTTTCAGTCACCAACCCCCACCCGCCTAAGTCCCATCTCTTCTGCGCTCTTCGAGTCCCCCCCGACTCCCACAGCCAGGGCTCCCTAGCTGATCGCTTGGGCTGATGAAGTGGGGCAAGACCTGAGCATCCTTTGTGGGGTGCGGGCGGCGCTCCCCCCCGGACTCGGGAAGGGGAATTTTCCTTGAGGGAAAGGCGAGGGGGCGGGGATTTTTCCGTCAAACTGCACAGCACGTCTGCCTGGAGATAGACCTCGGGAAGGCTGCGGGGTGCGGAGGGTTGAAGGGGGGCGGGGGGGCGCAGGGAAAATCCTGTAGGGCTTCAAGGCAAGTCCAAGCCGCGCAGCAAAGTCGGGAGAAGGGCAGAACAGGCAAACAGGCGCCTGTGGCGCTGCGGGGCCAAGTGGAGTTAGGCGATAGAGGAAAGCATTGGCAATTCTGCAAGGGCGGCGGGAGGGTGGTGGCATTTCACATCTCAGCTCACGAGGGAGGCCTTGGACCTGTTACCAGGGCCCCTCTCCCGCAGTGTTGCAGCTCAGGAGTGAGGCGAGAGGGGAGCAGAACAGAAGCGGTTCTGGGTCCCACGTTTCTGCCCGCCCCGGACCCTCTTCCAGTTTGGATGGAGTGGGAAAAAAGTGTCAGAGCTCGGTCCCCACTAAGGGAAGGAGCTGGGACAGGCGGGCTTTAGCATGAGGAAGGTATTTGATGAGTAGCCGCACTGTTTCCAGATCCCCCGCAGGCTGCGTTAGAGGCGCTCCGCTCACCCCCGCGCCCACGGGGCAAAACGGGGACGGGGAGGGGAGACTGAGCGCTGTTTTGCAGGCAGCAGGGTCTAACCCCCCCACCCTTTCTGTGTGTACAGAACGAGCTCGGAGGCCCCGGAATCTTAACGCCCTGAAAACTCGCCGCCTGCCCAGCTCGGGCCCTTCGGGCGACGGCGAGGCTTGGCGCTGCGGGGAGCCGGGAGCGGCGGCCGCGGAGGAAGCGGGTTTCTGCTCCTTTAAAGGGCGCTGTGCAGCGCTCCTGAAGGGAGGCGGATCTCCCTCCTTCCTTCCCTCCTCCCTCCTCCTCTCCCTCGCTCTCTCCCTCGCTCCCTCGCTCCCTTGCTCCCTCCCTCCCTCCCTCCCTCCCGCCCTCGGCCGCCGCCGCCG
>VZRW01011008.1:56575-111059 GCA_013398125.1 Aegotheles bennettii
CGTTGTGCCGAGAGCTGCGCACCGCGACGTCTCTTGTCCAGGCGTCTCCAGGCAAAGGCGGGCACCGAAGTGGCGGACCCGAGCACTGCTGGGCTGGCCGACTCATGCCTCCCGGGTCTGCCTCTCCTGTGGGGTAGGCAAACCTGTCGCCTTCCTCCCTTCCTTCCCTCGCTGCTCCGCCGCTCTCCCCACGCCGGAGGTGGAGGTGTGGGAAGCGGGAGCGGGAGGGGCTGGAACTGCCCCCCGCAGCCGGAGCGCTGCTCCCTAGCCGGGCTCAGGGCAACCGAGCTGGCAGCTATGAGGATGTGCCTCCCGCTCTCCTGGGGAAACGGGGGTGAGAAACGGGCTCTAACTTCGCTAGAGTTGTGGGTGGACAACACTCTCTACTTCCGTGAGATCTCCACCTGCCCCTACCCGGCCCCCACCGTACAGCGCAGCCAGTCCCCCTTTAGGCTTGCCGGCAGTCCTGCCATTTATTTCTGAACAAATTCATCATTCTTTGGGTGAGCATCCATCTCTAACCCAGCCAGGGCGCTGACACTCGCTGTATAAAGCAAGAGACGCTCCTGCCTACAGAGTGGAGGCACAATCTCAAGAGCCGTGTGCGGTCTGAAAAGGAATGAACACATTATAATGTAAACCTCTCTTCGCGTTTTCCTTAGAAACTTTTGGGGGAGTAGAGAATGGAAAACATTAAACATCCTTCTTATTATCCCAAAATCTTTCACAGCTTCCCCAACCCCAAAGGACACTGAAGGGATGAAAGGCTGATCTGTAGATAATGCCGTAGATGTTTGTTCTTGCTGCTTAAAAGCCTGCTAGGAAAGTGCATTGCTGTGATACTCAAAAGTGCCTGAACAAGTAAGTCTACTGCATACTCAGTTCGTTAATTAGAATACACGTCTTTCCACTAGCTAAAAATTAATTACCATCTTAAAATGTCATTAATCATTGGCGCAGCAGAAACTTGGTTGTAAATTTGGACTGAGCTAATAACAGACAGAGGAGAACCTATGTTTTTCATAAGTGGTGGGAATGAAGTGCAAGTGGGCCACAATATATTTTTAAATTATAATATCCACATTCATTTGAATACTTTGGTGAACGTTTGAAAAGGGAAGACTTTGTTACTGCTTTGTCAGCAAAGCTTCACTACTTGTTTCTAGCGATCTGGAGAGGCTGATCAGGTGTTGCGGTAAGCTATGGCTCTCCTCACACCAGACTGCAACCTCAGGAAGACTGTGGTGGCACGTGAATCTGAAGTGGTTGTAAGGATTTGCTGAAAAATGTCCAAGAAGCAAAGCTTTGGGGTCTGTATGTTATAGATATACTAAATTTATACAAGTTGTTGAGGGGACAGAACAAAACAGTAGACTAAGTGGTATAAAAATCATATAATCGGTTCTTAGAGACACAGCTATGACCTGAAAATGAAAGCCATTTCCTTTTTAAAGTAACATGGTAAAATTATACATCCCAGTAGGTGGCAGCTAGCTGGAACTGGGTTAACTTTTATTATGATAACAGCACATAAAAATAAGATCTGAATGAAAAAGCGCCTGATATAATAGGGTAATCAGAATCACATCTCTCCCCTTTCCAAATGAAACATAATGTACATAAAATCACCATTTATACCTGACACACCTGGAAATTTAGTAGGCTTTTATTACCCAGAAAAGATTTAAAGGCCTCAGATTGTCTATTCTTCTTTCTCTGTCTATAGCGGGAACACTACTTTTCATATCAGCTTCACTTGAACACAGTCCGTGTGTATTAAAGATGTGTTACTACCACGTCTATGACAGATGGCCAAAATGTAAACCCAAACAAAACATATATCCAAGGAATTGTAGATTTCCCAGCTGCTGATCACTGAAGTGTGGAGGGCAGTTTCATAAATATTTCAGTCTGAAAAGAAGTATGTAACAGTGCTGACAAGACCACAAAACACAAGACCAGCTTCTCCAGTATAACATTTTGCTAGGGTTTTTCAACCTTTGAACTGTGCATCTCACAGGGAAGGAAATATGAAAGGTGCTAAGAACATTTACCTGCTTTTATATTGAATCTTCCTGGAGGGTGGACAGAAATATCTTTTTAAAGGTTACCTTTCCTTTTCCCTCCCTTCCCCGAAATAGAACTGAAGCTAAAGTACAATTAACAGAAAAGGAGTCTTGGGTGGTGAGGCTTCAGTCTATAAGTGATGTATGGTACAGTCTGTAAGTGATCTTCAGTCACCAAGTATTTAATGAGTTCTAAACATCTGGTATCTTGCAAGACTTATTTTTTTATAAGAAACTGATATTCTTCAGAAAATAGTTCTGGATTAACTACGATTTTCCTTCCAAGTGGGAGCTAGGGTTTCAAAGAAGGTGGGAGGGATGTTAGCACAGAGCATTAGGCGGTGCGTGATAGCAGATAAGGAGAGCGGTACTCCTTATGAACCCATAAAATGCCATAAAATAGCTGGCCAGCTGACATAATCGAGGGTATAATATGTGTCTTTAAAGAAGCCGATAACAGATTTTACTTTCCTTCCCGTGCTGTGAAATGGCTGGAAGGGCAAAACCGGGCGGTTTGTCCCCTGGAGCGGCCGGTGGCGGGGGCGCGGCGGCTGGCGCGGCGGGACGGGAGCGCTCTCCGTGGTGCTGAAGGCGCCTCCCGCGCCGGGCGCTGTCCGCGGTGCGGCGGCCGCAGCCGGCGGTGGCGGGATGTTGGCACGGGGGGGATGGAACTCGGCCGGAGGCTCAGGCTTGCGACCAGGGGCTGCAGTGAGGGCTGCCAGGTGCTCGCTGGTGAAAGGAATTAATCACAAGTTGTTTGACGACTTCGGTTACAAACGCCTCGGTGAGTTAGGAGCTCTACTTGACTTAGATTACATGTAGCAGTATTTATTTTTTTAAAGAGACCTTAGAAAATCATCTGATAACAGGAGTCACTTCTCCCAAAGTTTATGTCTTATATAATGTGCTAAAGCTGACCATGAATATTACATTTTCAAGCTGCTTATCAAATCTAAATTTAATTAAAAAAACCCACAAAAAACCTCACAAAAAAATATTAAAAAGCCCCAAACCACACACAACAGTTTAGACGGGAAGCTGCATCTGAGCCTTCACAATTGAAAGAAATATCTAAAGATACTTTATTTCAGCAACACGAGGGGAAAGAGGAGGGAGACAAAGAACGTTCTCAGTATTCACGTGGGTTGCTTTTATTTCTCCTTGAACTGAGATAAAATATGAACGAATAGAAAAGAATAAACGAAATAGAAAATACAAGAAAAACCACCTCTCTGCATTTTTACTGGGAGATATTCTAAGTGTGAACTGAAGGAGTCGCTAGATATCCTTGCTTTTAACACTAGGTGTTATTTTTAAAGTGCTCTAATAGTCAAATCGTCTGATTGAATTCCCTGCTAGACTGCAGAACTAGCCATTCATGATACTTATTTTGACACTGCAGTTATGCCTCCATCTTAAAGAAAAAAAAAATCAATGATGTTTAATAATCCCCTCGCAGAATGTGCATTTCTTTTCATGAGAATTTTACAGTGTTTTAAGTAAATGTGTGGTGAGGAAATCAGTAAGTCATAATGATAAAAAGTTCCTGTGAATTGCTAACACTCTTAGGGATACAGAGCACCAATATTACAGGTTATAATTTAAATGCTGCTGTTACTTATTTACATGTCTATGATACACAGATATTATTTAAGAATAATCTGTAACTCACCTCTGTCATGCTCTGTTTCTCATAGATTACACAGAGTGTTCTCATTAGCTTGGCAACATCGGTATTATTTCCATAAAGTCAGGTTTATCCTGTGATCATCTGTATATATCTGTGGGGGAAGACTCTCAGTGATATGTTCTTTAGTAATAAAAGGCAGGGAGAGAGATAGAGGAGGAAAAAAAAAGATATCTGTAGGCAGAATGTGAAATTAAATGAGTTCATTTTCCTGGAGGAGAATCTAGGAATTATCATTTAATATTTGTAATAAAGCTTAAGTAGGTTCATCAAAAGCTTCACTTAGATTGCGAAGTCTGACAGTCCTCGTTCAATGTATTTTAATGGATACAGGCACACAACTTACTGTATTTCCAAGGAAAATCTGAAGTAGTCCACACAATGAGTTTATCTTCTTTGGAACACCTGACCAAAACCCAAAAGTCTGTGACTGTGTTCGCGGATACAAACTCGGTATCCCATTATCTCACTGGGAAGTGCTATTGTTCTCACTGAGGACTGCGAAATTACAAACTACACAGACCTCTCAGCACAGAGAGGAACAGCAATATTTCCATAATACTGAAGTGAAAGGAAAACAGAGTGCAAAATAAGAGATTGGCAGAATCAAGTGCAAAACATAAGCTAGTAAATCCCAAGTTGCTGTCTTTTAAGCAACATTGAAATTTCAAGCAACATTGAAATTTCAAGCAAGTTGAGCAAAAGAGGTCTGTGCATTCAACAAGGCTCTTCTAGCCCTGCCGATTCCTATTTACCTTGCAAAAGCAGGCTGGTGCTCCTTAATCACTGGGTGATTAGCATAGGGAAGCATAGCTCCAGTCCGGAGCAAGTTCCCAAGGACAGTCGGTATACAAACCATCGCATTTACTCTATTCCATGCATTACTGTGAGTAACAGTTAGTGAATGTATATATAATGATTTTTTATTTTTAGCCCAAACGTTACTCTGATAACCTGCATGACTTTATTATCAGCCTTCTCTTTCATACCTCTAACGCTAAGTGATTTCAACTCAGCTATTAAAATGCATGAATTGATTTTTACACAACCGACTCTCTTCTCCCCTACAGCTCCCTCCCCCGCCCGCTACAGACCCTTATAGCTATTGTTCAGAACAACTGAAATACTAATAACAATTAGAAGCGTGTAAATAAAACCGAGCTGGTTTTTCCCCCAACGCTAGGCGATCAGATCTGTTGCATAATAGAAATTGGAAAGGCTGTCTGGCAGGCAGCCTTAAGAAGAGCAGAGCTATCTCAATTTCTCTCACTTAATCTTGGCTTCGCGTCAGAAGCTGTGCAGCAGTGCAGTAGAATGGGAGCACGGCAAAAGCTTCGCCAGTGAAACGGCTGGTGCTCAGTGACTCTCGCTATGTGGCGATACCTCAGCGATTCCTCCAGCTGGATTATCTATTGATTTTCCTCCTTTCTTGCCTCCCAGGTTTACTCGGCTGGACATTGTGTGTGTTTGGATTTCTCAAGGATTCTCCCCCGACTAACATGGATGTCCCACCATTCCTTGCAGTTGAAGGTTGCTCCTTGGCGCAGTGAATGAAGAACATGCGGGGATTGCTAATGGGTTTGGGAAGCGTAGACTCTCTCCTCTCTCTGTGACCATGCCGTGATCGTGTCTGAGGGCCATCAGTTTACGTATCCTCATCCTCACCCTACCGGGAAACCTGACGGCTTAGAAAGGGGAAGTAAGGCAGCGCGTGTGTGCATAGAAACATCATGAAGATTATTTCCCCTATGCTAACTAATCCAGTCTTCAGATGCACCATTAGACTCCTTCTTTGCTTACTGTGGATTGGATATTCTCAAGGAACCACACATGTATTAAGATTTGGTAAGATTTCCCGACACTTTTTTCATTGTGGATTTAAGCCTGAATGCGATATGCGTAAGATTGACTCAGAAGGGGTGCTGGGGGAGAGCTGGGACGTGCTACTGGAGTCAGGCACCGAAGTCCCTCTTTATTTTGCATCCGGAAGGATGAATTGCTGTGTGTTTTTTCTGTCGCTGCAGCTCATTGTAGCTGTAGTAACGGCACGACGATGATGGTAATTATAATAACAATAGAGAGAAAAGTGACTGGCAAACGCGTTTGCCTAAGGCTCTGTGCAGCTTGCGTGGCTTCCTCGTACATTTTTGTTTCCATAGTAGTGAAAAGCATGGCTAATACGGTGCTTGCTCAGTTAAAAATCTGTCAGCTAGTTGTTAAGTTTCAGCCGCCCGTCTCTGCTCCACCCGAGCCGATCCCGTGTGGGCGCGACGCTGTGATTTGAGACCTTTGGGCTGAATTCCCGTGAAGCGTCTGCCTACTTGTTTGCCACTTCAGTGGCGGCTAGGGTTAGAGAAGAGATGATTTATGTCTAGAGACGTGGTCGTGAAAGAGCTTTTGTGGTACGCTTCTGTGCGAGGAAAGTTGTGTGAATTTCCTCCCGAGCCAAAAAAAGAAAAAAAAGAAAGTCATAGATCAGAAGATCAGAATGAAATTTTAAGGAGAGCGGAGCGGTTTCACAATTTAAAGACTATCCCAGCCAGGCGATTAAACTAACCCTAACTGCTCTGCCTCTGTGTGCGCGCGCGTGTGTACGTTTGCATAAGTAAGCAACTGAGGGAGAAATTTCAGCAGCTGCATCCCCTATAGAAGTTTCGTAGTAGGGTAGGGCAGGATGGAAAGTTAACCGCAGGTCCGAATGGGGCTGCACGGCCCGGGGAGGTCCTCCGGGGCTAGACACGGTGGGAGCCCCGCGCCCTTCTGGCCGCCCGGGGCCCGAGGGCGGAGCGGGAAGCGGCGGAGGGGGCAGGCCGAAAGTTGCTGCCCCAGACAAGCGGCATCTTCTGTGTCTGTCGACAGCAGGGTCGGAGGGGAGAAGCGCGGGTCTCCCGCACTCAAGCTGGGCGCAATAAACTAGCAGCCGCTACATCCATTTCTGTGGGGCACTGAAAGCTCTTGTCTTCGCCTAGGAGTAGTGCCTTGGTCTGTTTGTTTAAATTCCCGCACACACGTCTATGTGGAGGCAAAGGTGGGTAATGATTAAAAAGGGGCTGTTCCCCATCTCGTGTGCTGAATTCCTAGTAGTACTTATTTTCCTCTTCCATCTGGTCTAAAGGTGGTGCTTAAGGCACGTTGCTCTTAGCAACCGTCTTCAGGAATGCTTGTTTCTTTGGACATGGCTAAACGGGTCCGTATATCACTGTGGGGTTTATTTTGCTTTCAGTCTGATCCATAAACATGGCCGTGAAATTAATGCTAGGGCTGCCTGTAAGCTGGCACCATCCAGCTGTCTCCCTGTCCAAGAAACCGGGGTCCGAGGGTCTGTCTCTAGGAGTCCGAATTACTTTCAAGGGTAACTATGTAAACAAACATCTTCCCGGTCACACCGTTAGCAAGAGGTGAGCTTTCCTCCTTTAAATTAGCATTGTCTCTGAATGTCAGTCCAGTGTACCTATAGAGATAGCCCCGGGAAGCAGCGTTTTGGTAATGATTAGAACAATAAATAAACCCGAGACTGAAGGGTGGTGCGGCGGGACTCCGGCGCCCAGAGGCATGGTCGCGCTTCCGTGTATTTTCCTAGGCTAATTCCCCTTCCCAACCGCCTCCCGGTCAGGCAGTCAGTTAACGGGTTGGGCTCAACCCATTGTTTGTAGCAGCAAACTATGAGTCCACTTCGGAATCACCGCATGCTTTTTCTTGTCTTTCAAAAGAATTTTCGCCAACCCATCTCTGAGCCTTAGAAGTAGGTTAATTATTATATATGTTATAGTTGGTTAGTTTATTTTTGTATGGAAAGTGTTAGAGAGTACAAGGAAGACTTTCGCACTGCTCAGCCGGGCCTGTTGCACATCTATTTTAAAGAGCCTGGATTTAACCCAGCCCGGGTGTGCGGTGACTCTCACCACGGGAGAACTCCCGCTCCTTCCCCAGAGGCTGAGATCTCTGCCTCTGTGTAGTGCATGGGGGGGGGAGGAGGGAAGGAACAGGGAGTGATCTGTGGAAAAGCTTTGGTTAGTTCTGAGAAGGGAATTCCCTGACGCCCCCTCTGGGTTCCCGTGCTATCTGTCCCTTCGGGATGTCCTTGCAACCGACGGGATGCCTGTGTCTTCCAATGGAGTCCTTCCCGAGGAAAAGCGAGAGCTGAGGAGATTCCTTCCAGAAGCCAGCCTGCCAGCCCCCGCTCTTCTTCCTCAGCCAGCAGCGCTATGGCAACAGGGGAGAGTTTGAAGCCTGCCAGAGCTCCAGCCCCCTCATTCCTCCTGTGCAAATTAACCACCGTGGATTTGCATTGTCCTTCCCACGACTTCTCGCATTGTTGGGACTAGCCAGCATGTCCTTTCTCTCTTTCAAGCTACCTTTTAGCAACCACACAGGGAAGTCGAGCCGCCTGGGTTATCTGTCAAATGCAGGGCGCTATTTTTGCCCGAGCCTTATGGAGCAAACACGAGGAGAGGCTGGTGTGGTGGCATAATTCCTTTCCCAGCGGCACTCGTTCCGGCATCTGGACTCCTGCCTGCTGCTGCTGCTGGAGTAGGGGAACGTGGTAACTGGGCATCACACCAGACGTCCTTCCTAAATGACACCTTGCTTCATGGGGCAGGCGGCCAAGCTCCCTCCCTTGTCCTTTCCGAATAGCTTCCCGTAAGCGAGCCCAGGGAACGCTGAGGATGAGGCTTGTGCCCACGGTACTCGAGAGTTTCAAGCGAGAGCAGTCCTAAACCATTGCTAAGGATAAAAGGACAGGTCCCAGATTGACGAGGGAGAAAAGCAGCAGCCTGGTATTTGTCTCTCCTCTGTGCTAAGTGTGATGGAAACCTTTTCCTTATCACTTGGCACCGGACAAAAGCTAAATTACGTGTTCGCCAGCAGATCCGTTCCCTTATCGGGGATCCGGTTTCGTAGCTTTCCGATTCACTGCTTCTGTGTAAGAGCAGACTCAGGGCAGCGGCTCCCCAGAAACACTAGGTACCTTGGCAGATCCACAGCCCTGCCCAGCCACCTCTTCGCTCCCGCCGGGAAGGGAAGGAGGCCCGGGACCGAACTCAGCCTCCGCCCCACCACCTTTTCCTAGGCCCTCCTCGCTTCTGCCTTTACCTCCCCGGGGGCATCCCAGCACGTTGTCCTGTAAGGCTGAATTAACAAGCTATTAAGAGCTGTTAACCATCAGTAACTGCTCACCTGTGTTTTTAGAAACCCGCCCCTTCCCTTGCCCGAGGCAGTAAGAGCCCGGACTGCTTAAAGCTTTTCTTTTCTTATCTATTCCTACCCGGGGCATGAATGTCAAGTCTTTGAAATTCGTAGCAGTTTTAAATACCCTCCTTTGTTTAAACTGTCCTTTTCGGGCCTTGTCTCTGCTGCCGTGAGCAGTTCATCTTTCCTACAGCAAAGGTGTGAAGAGGGACTAGTGACTGGGAGGTGAAAGCGGTTTGGCCATTGCGTTTTCTCTCCCTCTCAGGTAACCCATTATTCGTAAAAGTGTGGTGAAAGACTAAAGACGTCCATCGCAGGGGACCCACTGACCTGATAAATGTTTCCCCACTTTATGAGGTATTTTGTTTTCTTCAGCACGTTCAAATAGAAGGGTAGGGAAAAGTAGAGGCCTGTGACTGTAGTCTCGGCTTTTTGTTGCTTTGGAGTTGCCTGAAAGGAGCTGAATGTTGTGGGTTACAATTAACTATAAGGGAAAGAGGAGGGGGGTAATGGTGTCTTCTTCCAGCTTACAAACACAAGAAAGCCAAGAGAGAGATGGGGACACTTTCCAAGGAACAAAAGGGGAGTTTTGAACTCTTAACAGAAATATTTCCTACTACTGATTTTTTTTTGTTTGCTTTCCTCTAAAAAAGCCCCAGACAAACTCTTAGAAAGCCTAGCACTCTACTGTTGCCCTCCATAAAATAATAGTAATAACAGAAAAACAGAGCTGTATATGATAATGCAGTTTTTGGGACTGTATGAAAAACAACCTCATCTCTTAACTGAATTGTGGGAACTACAAGAGGGTAATGCTGGAACCTTCCTCCTTGAAGATTTAGCACGGGTTTCATTTGTCATACTTCTTAGCCTGTTCTCTTTTGGCTCAAATAGATTGAGTTTATCTCCATATAATTGTTTCTACGAAATCGAGCCAGGCAAAACCAGAGAAGAGGCCGGCTCATCGCATCCACTACCTGTGCGGTTGCCAGCAGGTGTCGAATCCCACGTTTCTGGTATTCAGGTGACCATTTTAACATAGTAGAGTTTTAATATCAGTGAAGTCATGGAACAACAGTGAGAACTAGCTCTGTGCAAAAGGGTATGAGCTAAGAGTTCAAGCGAAAAATATTTGCTGGGTAATCATGTAGAGTTTTCCTTGGCTAGACTTACATTAGCTCTTCTAGATGTGAGTTTTCTTTCCTTTGGATTTTGCACTGACACCCTTTGAGCTGAAAGAGGTAACCTTTCTGCCTGTATTTAAGAGAGAAGTGAGAAAAAATATGCGTATCTGGTTTTAGTGGGAAAGGCACTCTGCCTTCAGATCAAGGGTGCGATGAAAATCTGCAGAACAAACACTTGTTGTGGGGAGCCCTCAAAGGCCCATAGCTTGGTAATTCCAGTATTTGGAGCCAGTAGAAAATTTTACTGCCGAGGGCAAGAAGCCTTCTGTATGTGTTAACATAATCACGGAGAGGAGTTCAAAATCAGTCTTATAAACAACAACAGAAAACTTTGAAAGAAGAGTAAGGTTAAGAGCCTCGGGAAGGCAGCAAGGGGGTGAGAAGCATTGTTATTGACTGGTCTAGATTAAAGAGCACAGAGGAAGATTTCAATTTGATAACGTCACAGACCTTCCTGTTTTTCTTTGCTGCTTCTGCTGACAATTTTGTAAGGTAATTAAATTGGCTGATTGAAGTCACTGTGGTCATGGGGCGATAAAGACCATGTGGATTTAATGGAATTTAGAAACAACGGTGCGCTGCACACAACTCTTACAGAACGAGAATTTTAATGACTCATTCAGGGTGCTGACTACATAGAACGTCCTGGACGAGTTTAATTGAAAGGGCAAAGCAGATTAGCTGTATACAGTCTTTATTGCACTAGATAGGGGAATTAGAATTATCCTTTTAGAAGACTCATTATTGCATTATCAAGATTTAATGTAGGTTAAGAAAGCTTTCATCCGTGTGGGCTTTTTGGAATATCCCCAGATCCTTTCACCCAGTGTTTGGAACACCAACAGACTTGTAAAAGGATTTTCACACAATTGTCTGATAGATTGGATGCTGAGAAGCATAACTCGCTTCTTACTGACTGCTACTTGTCTTTTGAAGTGATGCAAAGTTCAAGTAATACCTCCCGTTTAAATGTGGTTGCTGAATGAAATGGTTTCTGTCACCAGCGATAAGAAACCAGAGAAAAAGAGATTTTTCTGCATTCAAATATTAGATATTTTTTTCGTTTTATACAAGAGAATATCCCCTCGATTTAGAAAAACAAACAAACACAAAAACAAACCACCAAATATTTTGTAGACATTGCAAATAATAGCAGGTCTTTGTCCCCTACGTAATTATATTTACCTTGCCTGTTTCTGAGCTTTAACCTTCATCCTCGCTAATCTCTTCCAGAAGAATAGCTACTAGAAGTTCTGTCAATAATACAAAAGAGAAACTAGGAGGTGCCTTTTTTGCATACTCCTCAATATGCAAGGCAAATTAATGTTTCCAGAATAAGCTTTTAATAATGTTATGCTGTAATGTATGTTGGAAGATGAGATTAAACAATATGATAACATAATGTCATTATGCTGTCACATCTAAATTGGAATATAAAGTATCAAAGACCATTGTACTTACAATTTTGTGCTCCCCACCCCTGAATATTTGGTTCCTTTATTATGCAGCAATAATTATCTTAGGTTTCTACAGTGCCTTTCATATAAACAGCCAAAGCTTTCAGGAAGGCAGAGAGCACAGAACAAACACCTAATGATCATTATTCCAACTACTGGAGCCCAGCCAGCTCTGGATAAACTAAGTGGCATTACAATACTACATAGACACTAAGCAGAGGCTCAACAATGTATTCTTGACTTCATTAAAAAGTGATTCTTAACAAATTAAACACACAAAGCTTTTTTTTTTCTTTGGGCAAAAATTAGAAGTGACCCCTGAGTGCAGTGCTCAAGATGACTCTTTTTACATTTCCTGCAAAGGTACACTTGGATCAAAATTTGCAAGTGATTTGGATCAGCCTGGATTAAGATTTGCTTGAACATTATTCTTGTGTTGTGTTTCCAAAATGCTATTGAAATACAGCAATTCACCTAGGAATGTGTTACCTAGCTTTGTTTGATTTATCATTCAAATTAAATACACGGTTTTAGATAATGTATTTTTAAAGCATATTAATTTCTAGGTGTTTCTGCCTGGATTATAGAGAGAGTTGCCTGCTGGTATTGTGACTGGTATCTACAGTAGCCATAGTGTAGAGCACCGCTACACTATAGTCCTTAGATAAAAATGTTTGTCCTTAGATAACAAAGTTTTGTTATCAATGCATCAGAAGGCTAATTAATTTGTGGGTCTTACAGAATTTCATCTTTATATCTGGGGAAATACATTAATTCAAGTTAGCTGAACGTCTGTTTTACTATATTTGTATTTTCATTCCCAAACTCTTTAAAAAATATTTTTTTTCAATAAATGGTTATTGGGATTTAAAAGTCACTGGAACTGGGAATGTTGAAAACATCTGTCAGTATTTCAGCAGGAAAAACCTCCTGATTGGTAGATTCGGTAATTCTTGTATTAGGCTCAGTAACACTGACAGAATAAGTTCAGGGAGAGCTTACTTACTAGGCTGTCAGGAACTGTTGTTCAGGAGACTTGAAGAGTTTTAAAATTCAACATATGATGGCTTTTTTATCTTCTTTTCTTCTGTCTTAATATTTTACTGGGTGTTTCTGATGTTTCCTAATTATATAAACACATTTCAATGTGTGTAGCTAAAACTTAAAGAACTAAATGATCTGTGCTGTATTTTTACAGATGAATGGAAAAAGTAATGTGTTTTATGGGTGGGCAAAATAAATTTGAAGCAACAATGCTTTTTTTCTTTTCTTTTTTTTTTTAAAAAATCTTTTGCACCTCAAATCATGTGATCTCTTCCCTCTTTTCCTCTTTTTTTTTTTTTTTAATACTGAAATGGAAAACAATTACTCACCCATCTAAAAGAGGAATTATGTTTGAACGTTATTTTTCTGGTCCTTTTTGGAAAGTCTTTGCTTTTCTAACTAATTAAAAGATGTGAAAGGTCTCACCTGTGTCTAAAAACTAAACTTCTAGTCCAAGTTGAGTCTTAGGCCTCCTCTACAGTATTTAGAGAGTGAAGGAGACAGAAGTATTGGATGAGATTGGCTTAGGCTGGATAACTCCTACGTGGCAAAAGTTAGGCTAGATGAGCCATGTCTTGTATGGCACCAGCAATATGGAGGAAGTGGATAGAGTAGGGTTTTTTGTTTTGTCTCCAGGTTTTCAGGTTTATACTGAACTCAATTTCTCCGGTTAGGAATTGAAGAAGAAAAGATAAATATGTTAATGGCTCAACAGCTTGCTCCTGATATTAAAATACAAAAAATGCTGAAACAGAAACTGCTCACTTGTTCTGCTAAAAACTCACCAGTAAATGACTGGTGATTGTTTTCACAATAGGTACTCATAATCAGTCCTGTAAATAAGGACTTGTCTGTGAACATAAGTGTTTAACTGATTAATTACTCTACAGAAGTTTATTGAGTAAAGTTTATCAAGCTTGCTGCAAAAGATGCAAAACTACTTCAGCTTTGAAAGAGTTTGCCATCTTCACATTTAGCTCTTTTTGTGTCTCCAGTAAGATATTTCAAATTAAGAGCCACATTTCTCTGAATATAAAAACAGTTATTACTTTAAAGTGGTTTTTGTCATATGGAAACTGATACTGAATGTAAAACACTTTTAGTAAAATGCTCATTCATGTGCATATAGGCACTTGATATGTAATAATCTGGGTAAATTTATTAAGGATTACCTTATAATTGAACTTGCCATCCATTTGGGCTTTTGTCCTTCTCCAGGAGCTAAATATATACCAGTTATTCCAATAATCTCAGGAGCTAAACCTATATCAGTTGTATCAATGACCTCACATTTTTTACATTATTTAAGATTTGCACAATTAGGACACTACTTACCAAACAGTCCATAATAAAAATAATTATACCAGTAAGCATGAAACATTTACAAGAGTATCCGAGTCTCATAGCTTGCAATGGTCAAATTTATGACTAACATTTTTTTTTATAAGCATGTAATCAAATATTTTAAGTACTGCATCAACAGTTCACCTTGTAAAACCTTGAAGAATGCAGTTATTTTACTTGGAGACTAATAATCAAATCTTCTATTCCTACCTGTATTTTCAGAGTCAGTGCTCGATCATCAGACAATACCAACTACCTAGATTATCAAATAAATATTCTGTGTTAGTTTAGTGATCAGTTGATTCATGTTAATGTGTTTTTATTTTTACACCAAGGATAATATGAAATCTGTGTGTACTTAATAAAGTTTCTTTTCTACAGTTATTCACAAGTACAGTTTATGGATCTAATATTGAAATAAGGTAACTTGTACTATACTTTAAGTCTGATTCTCCTCTAGCTTTCCATTCAGTTTGGTGGCTTATGTTAGTACAAAATGAAATGAGGAACCAAGCTGTAAATTGTAGGAATTGTTTGGAAAAAGAGTCTTTTAGATCTTTCTAATGCTAAAACTAAGTAATTGTGTTAAAGTCCATGGAAATTTGTCTGTTTATCCTAGCTATAATCGTTGCCTGGATGGGTTGGTGATATTCTTCCTAAGATGCATGATCTGGTCCACAGTGGAACTGAATGACACAGTGCTCTTCAAGTAAAGCCGTCTGTGCTGGTTTACATTAGCTAAGGATCTCATTCCATAATCTGTCTTCCCTTGAATTTGTTTTCCCAATTATCTTTTGAAATTACACTACACTTTTTTACACTTAAATTTCTCATTCACTTATTGACATTAACAATGTTTGACAATGTCCTGTAAACCAAATTCAACATAATAGAAAACAATTTCAACTGGTGGTTGTTTTTTTGTTTTAAGTTGGAAAGGATTTACTCATCGGTTAAAGATGCTGCTATTCATCAGTAGCAACACAACTTGTTTCACCGATTAAACACTGTAAGACAAGTGGAAACATTGTGTTGTGTAGAAGTATATGTAAGTAACATTAAAGAACATGAAGATTACATATTCTAAAGTATATTCTAAAGAAATGACTTCATTGTTATTCTGCAATATTAATCCTATGAGGCAGGAAATCTTTAAAAGAAATTTTATGTTACTTATTCATTAAAGAATTAGGTTAAAAGGTAGATTAGGGAAATTAAAATCATAGAGTGCTCTAAATGAAGAGAACTAATTTTCTTTTAAAATGCTTCATCATGGTAATTTTTGGTTTTACATTTGTTAACAGGAACATATATATATATTCACTTTTTATGCTTTTTAATAACTGAAATTTGTTCAAAAAGATCACACACAATCTTTAAGAAATTATCAGCGTGCATTTGATATTACATTAAAATTCATTATTCTTGCTTCATAATGTGCCACTTGACAAGGACTAATATCAAGACTGAACCTTAAGGTACCTAATTTCTAACATTATTGCTTATCTGATTTTTACTGTTCAATGATGTTTACAGTTTTCATGGCCTACTGTAGTTAGAAATACTTTTTTTAATTCAAATTGAAAGAGGAATATAAACAAGCTACCTTTTCCAGTTAATAATTATTCCTTTAAAAAAATATTTATATATCCTTGCTTAGAAGGATCTAGTCTTTCTGGTGTTATATGGCACCCATATATACTTCTTTCTAGTCTATTATAGCAATAAGATTTTGATATTTCATTTCCTGAAGCTGGTATTTGAAAAGTTTGTCACCCAAAATGGAAATACAAGGCCAGTGGCTGGTCATAACTAATCCGATGGTTAATGTGGAATTCTTCCTTTTCAAAGAAATATATAAAGTACTGAGGAGTATGTTTTGCTAATTTTTAACAACTATGCTTTTGAGTCAGTCCACTTTCAGAGAAGTGTGATATTTATCTATCTATCTATCTATCTATCTATCTATCTATCTATTTATTTCATTAGCGGATTTTTTGTGCTTGCCTTCATACTTTGAGATGCTGGGTCAATTTTAGACACTGAACCACACAGACATGCTTCCAGATATCCCTGACTACACTATTGCCTTAATTTTTTTTTTTTTTTAAAAAAAGATTGATAGGCAGGATGGAGGGAGGTGGTTTGAGAATGATAATGCTGATGAATTTAAGGCCGTTGGTGATGAACAGACAACACAGAAAGGAATTGAGAGATTAATGGAAAAAACCCACTGTTTACCTACAAAAGCCATACACAACTGTGCAAATGGTAAGATTTTTGTTTCTGTTCAGTCAAAACTGAACATAAAGATGATACTTGGTGAAATGATCCATTAATAACAAAAAGTATAAGGTGGTTTTGGTTTATTTTGCAAGCTAAGAATTTACTCTTTAATTAAATTTTAATTAAATTAAATCTTCTTCTTGTTGGATATCAAGTATAATGCTTACATAAAGAGCAGAAACATAGTTAAATAATATATTTATGCCCAGATTCAATCTTTTCATAGCCTTTAAGGAAATATACACAGAGTCAGTTCAGGGGAAGTTGTAAGCCCTGTGCATGCCTGATTGGTAAGCAGCTGAGGGAAATAAATGGAAATTTGTGAAAGATACATGTGATTTCCTTTCAGTACTGCTATGTGTATTTGTTTGGATGTCCTTGAGAAGGAAAGACTATAAAATATAACTGTTATTAAGGCTTATCTCTTTAGATCTCGGCAGACAATCACTCACGACATTCAATATGCCTGCAGAAACTTACTGCGTGACTGTGATATGGCTAAGAAAAATGTGTCCAAAAATGCATTAAATCAGATTTCCTAATGTCTTTTCAAACCTACCTAAACAATGAAAAATCACATTTAAAGATCAAATTAACATTAGCTAGTCACAACACTTTCAGTGTTACCCATTTGTGACTTTTTGTGTCTAGATGTCAGACTTCAAATTTAGTTATGCATTTGTACCACTCTGTCATTATTAAAATTCATTAAACATTTCATTTGTTGGAACCTAAGGTAAGAATATACCATATTCTCATATAAACAGTGTGAGTTGCTTTTCAGAGCATTTTCCATTTTCTTTGCTCATGGGAAGATGCTTGATCTGGATAAAAATGTCGTGTCTAACTGTCTTGTAGGCCTTATTCGCACTGATTTCCTTTACTCTCCTGTCATCTTCTAGTTTGTAAGAAAGTTGCAACTATGTTTGGAAGCCTTATTTTCCCCTATTACCACAGACTACTAAAAAAAATCCATTCTACTTTGGGGTTGCATGGTGTACTGTTTTCCTATTCATCAGAAGCCATCTGATGGTTATAAGGACAGAAAATTAGAAGCTCTGTGCAATCAGATTGGAGCAGATAACATACCTACAAAAGTAAACAGCAATATTTTCACTAATCCATATTAACAATACATTATTGGACTTTTGATAAGTCTCTTCATTGCTATTTTTTTGGCACCCATTTTAGAGTGACATAGTATCTTTACTTGAACGAAGGAACTAGGCAGCAATAATCTTACAAGTACAGCTTGAATGTGTGCACATACATACATTCTCCTGCTGTGGTGGCCCAAATGAAAAAAAAAAAAAAGACAACCCAACCCCCCCCCCCCCCCAACAAAACAAAAAAGTGGCAATATGTCTCCTTTGCTGGAGTTGTCCTTAACGCAAACTAAGAGAATTGCCTAAGGGTGCATCAGGAGTCTTTAATGGAAGGACTATCCATCTGCTTCATGACAAATAGTGTGAGCATGGAATAGCAAAGTGCTGTGAAGGTGACAGAATCAGTTCTCACATGCTGTGATCTTCATGAATATTTTCAAAGTGGTCGTGAAAACAAAAAAATTCAAGAAAGAAACTCAACAAAATTCAACAGAAACCACACGAAGTCAAGCAAATTCATGAAGGGAAAAAAAAGAGAAAAGAAAAACTAAATTCTATGAATAAAGCTATGGGTATATACGTGCTCTTCTGCATTTAACATCTGCCCCACTCCCTCAACTGCTAAGGATGTGGAAATGGTACCTGTTAACATGTCAATTCAATTTGCCATGGAGCAATATTCTTAGTATAAGGGAAATCTTCATTTAGAAAGTGGATCTGCTTCTGTGTTAGACGCATAGCAAATTTCTTTTGCTGCTGTTTTAAGAGGAAGTATTTATACTAATATTGGGTGTGACTAGCAGTTCTGTAAATCAGTAGTTCATATTAAGGTAATTTTCTGCTACAGTTTAATTTCTTGTCTGAGTAGCCTAAAATTACAGCACTGCAACAAATGTTTAGGTAGATTTTCTGTGCCTCCATTGTAAGGAGCCGTGATGCACTGAGGAGGAGTATACAATTCTTTGCTGGCAATTAGGGGGACTCCTGAGGAGACAGAATAGTCTTCATTACTTCAATATCTGATTGGGCACAATTTCTACAAAAGCTTACCCGCATGGATAACTTCACAAGTATGGTTAATAGGTGGAAAGCCGTAAGACCTTTTACTTTCATGAATTATCCTGTTGAATCATAGCTTAAAAAAAATAATATTGAAGGAAGTGACTAAATATTAGCTTATGTTTTAGAGTTCATTTAGCTCTGAAGCTGAAGTGATCCATGGAAGCTCATTCTATCTACTTTGACAGAAAATAAAATCACTGAAAACCAGATAATATTTGCTTTGGTGTCATTCTAAAGATAGCTGAGTTGTTTGTGCTAAGCAAATTGAGAGGGAAAAATAGAAGGGGCTAGTCTTGTTGTTAATGAAATATTTTGCAGTTGGTGGGGGTTTTTGTGCGGTTATACAAATGGATTTTCTGCCAGGACTGGAAAAAGACATGCATATACTGAGGCTCTCAGATGTGCCTTATGAGTTCTGAAATGCTTTGAGTACAATATTTTATATTTGCAGGGAGGGTGAGCTGGAAGTGCAGAGGATTACAGTGCTTTTGCTCCTTAAAACAGCTTATGTTTTATGATTAGTTCTCTGAATTATGTTTTTTATCTTCTTTGGAAATTAGTTGTCTTTCAGCAGAATTTCAGATTTTTAAGAAACTCATTTAGGTTGATTCATATCACAGGCAAGAGTTTTTGAACACAAAGGTCAGTTCACAACTAGGACTAATATTTAAACTTCTATAAAAAGTGCTAGCCTTTTTAAAAAATAGCTTTACCTTTATTGCAGTATATATTATCTTTTTAAATATAATATTTCAGTAGCAAACAAATATTTTAACTTTTTTTTTTTTTTGTCTTAAGGAAACACTCTGATCAGTCATACAAACAGTAAGCAAATAAGACAAAACTTTTCAAATGGACTTAAGTTTCATTTTTAAAAAACTCTTAATTTATTGTGCTGCAAGTATCTGAAGTAATGGGCTTCAGGCATAACTAGAGCTTTTTTTTTTTCTTCCCTGAACTGGGCTTACATGATTCAAGACATGTTTTATGTTTTTCTTTACCAGAATTAGTGTTGGTGTAATCCCATCTTTCATAACCAGAAATTTTATTAAGAATTTCAAAATGCAAAACCTTCTTGTAATACAATGCATTATTTGTAAAGAAACTGATAAAACTATAAGTATGCTCTCATTTGAAAATCCTTTTTCTAGAAATCTAGAAAATAATGAAAGAAAGTATACTAACAAATGGTTATTCACTTCTAAAATACAAGAATATTGTAACTGGTGTGTTTTCAGGTAGGTTGTTTAAAACTAATGAAAGGAAGTATGAATAATAAAGAAGAAAATTATGTAATTCATTGCCAGTGAATGTTCTTGTTCCCACCCTTTCAGCAATTACATACATTTAAGGAAGAAAGCTCTCCACTGGACATTATTGTTACTTCTGGCTATTGGAGTCGCTAAGTAAGTAAATGTGGAAAGTGGGAGACATCAGAATAAGAATTATTCCATGCTTCCCTTGCTTTTTTTTTTCTTTCCCTTAAATTTTGACTATTAGACTGTGTTGCATACAGAGTAATGTGTCTTGGAAAAATGGTTCTTTTTCGTGCTACTTTATGGCTGTTCTTACGTAATGTTTTCTACAACATGCATAGTTAGGGAACATAGAAAGTGATGTCAGTGAGCTACTATGCTGTTACTGGAGATTAAAATAGCAAAGGTTAAGAAACAATAGTCTTCACATATGGATGAAATGGGAAATGCTTAGATACTGTAGACTAAAAGAATTTTAAAATAAAATAATATGGTGTAAATGACAAATGATATATGGCAAGGAAGAATATGGAATAGAAATGAAAAAAAGGAAAAGTAAAAACTTTGTAAAGCAGGACTTGATGACAAAGATAGGTACTCAGCCCTGCAGCAGAAAGTGTTGTGGAAATGTAGATCTGCAGTAGTGTCATGGAAATGTAACTCATTTGTCTTTTTGCAGAAAGATGTCAGTGAGAATACTGGTGAGTGTAGTCACCAGTATGTCTTCTTTTTTGAAATACATCATCTCTAGAAAAACTTCACAATCTTTTAATGCTATTTCAACATTTATGGAAAGTGTTGCTTTAAAAACTTGGAGATCCCCAGGTAAAACATCAAACAGCCTGACTTATTTCACTCATCTGAGGTTTGTGCCAGCAGTGGGGGGGTGTATGGCCTATTGAAATGAAGAGAGGTAGGTGGTAGGATTTCTAATTACACAAGCTTGTATCCAACTTACCTGTTTCTTGTATTACTTCTCTCAAAGGAAGAATGTGTTTAGCCAGGGTAAAAATGTGAAAACCCTGCTGCTGAGAAACATTAGTGTGTTGCAAGAAAATTACTATTGGCCATTGTTACATCAATCGATCACTTTCTTCATTACCTCTATGGAAGAAAGCTTATTATTTAAAATAATCCTACAGCTGCCCAGTGGCTGTTGATAGTCCAAAGAACAGAAGGACTATCAGCTCAATGATTCCACAAAATAAAGTAGTATGATTTCATCTTTCAGTATATTAATGGGAAAAATAATGAAGATGTTGATGCCTTACTGAGGACACTGTGTTTGTGTACTTTAAGCATTACATGTTCAAAGAAGTTAAAGAGTTTTCATTCATATGCCAAGAGTCTTCATGTGCCAGTTTTCTAGAAATATTTCCTTTGGACAAAATAAAAAGAACTACAAGTATAACCATGTATGAAGCTAATGACACAATGATCAAATGATTCATTACAAATAAATCTCAAGAAGCCCTGCTCAAGAATCTCATGTTATCTGTCTGATTTAGCTATTCTTGAAATGGATCTCCCATAAACTTGCTTGTTTGAAGGGATACTGCTCCAAAAAAACAGATAAAAATTGGCAATGGCCAAACAAATACATAAGAAAGGAATTGCAGTAAAGTGAAAATATAATCACAGATTTAAGTGAGTCCCATACCTGCATGACAGCCAGAGGTTCTCAGGAAAATACAAATGGTTATGAGCACTTATTTTTTTCAGGATAAGGATAACTGCTAAAAGATTACTCTTATTTAAAAAAAAAAAATTCTGTCAAATCGTGCTACAGTTGAATTGTATGTTACTTTTTCCAGGTGTATCTTATTGGATTACAACTGAAAAGGTTATGTTTCAGAACTGGGTGTCTCACTTCTGAGTTACTTTCCGAAACATTCTTAAATCCACTATAATAGTTCTGTTCAATTTCTAACACTACTAATATAAAATTCCTGCATGTACTTTGCAAAACATTATAATCACATTTTAACAGTAATCACAACACATGATAGGATTTCATATGAAATCATAGATAAAAAAAACCCCAAAATTTTATAAAAGTCCAAGTGCTGTTTTTAGTTATGGAAATAGTAGATACATATGGTTCTCTTCCCTCCCTTTCACTGTGTATAAAACTAATAATGTCTGTGTATAAAACTAATTTTAATAAAATAAAGTCTGTGGAATAATTTATTTTTTTAATAGCCTCACATCTGAATTTTGAAATTTTGAAACTTTTGGTTTTAAAGTTTGGATAAACTTGGAATTTGTTTTGGTGTTTTTTGTTTTTTGTATTTTTTTTTACTGTAATAAAGTTTCTTTTACTAATATTTTCTTTATTAAATGAAATTCTGTGGTCTTGGTTTTGAGTCAGTATTATGAAGGATCTATCAATACAAATGAGATGTCTGTTTTCTGACAAAACCAAATATTGCTGCTATATTTTTTTTTCAATTTGGTTACAATAAATTTTCTTCAGTGTCTGCAGAAATTATTTTTAATTCTTACGCTTTTAGAACAGGAATGGTAATTAATCATCATCATGAAATATGAAATTATAATAGGAATGGGCTTCCTCTAAGTCAGGTCAATGTTTGTTGCATCAGCATTTTATGTGTAAAACATTAAGATCTTGAATTAGTGAAAAAATGCATATCATAACCAGCTATCACCTGACTTTAGTAGAGCACTACCATACTTCAAGCTAGATAACTTGATAACATGTGGCTCATAAATACTTCCTTCCTATTTGAATTCCTTATAAGAGCATCTCACAGATGAAAGCATTAGGAATTGAACTAACATAATATATATTTATTAAATAAGAGAAGGTAGTGTTACTATGTCTGTATTATTGTAGTGAAACTAAAGCAAAAGAAATATTTTCCATCTTTTTGTAGCTGTACGAAGAATGGGACTACATTCTGAGTTCAGGCAGGGATTTGATACAAGGACAACTCCACCCAATGAGAGCACTAATTTAGCTGTGTGTTTTTTTTGTTGTTGTTTTGTTTTTGTCACACTTTAACACTGGGACAGCAATTAAATGTATGACAGATGCTCTCTATTACCCTTCTCCCTTCCCAGAAAAGGAGAAGAAAGACAAAAAGGGAGAAAGACAGGTTAGAAAGTAAACTACACAGCTTTAATTATGAAAAATAAAATAGTGAAATGTATACGAGTAGGTGCAAAACCAATATCATGCTTTCCCCCAATATTGTTCACGTCATCACTGAGGCTGCAGGGCAGGCCCTTGGAAACTCCCAGACTGGGATCCTGGAATCAGGGGGAGATGGGAGCTGGATGCAGGAACACACAGAGTGATGAGTGCGCGGGTTGGGATCAAAGGCAGATGAACAGACAGAGTCCTTTCAGGACGCCATCCATGGATGACGAGAGCTTGACCCTTGTTATCCCTCAGATTTATACAGAGTATGATGCATATGGGATGGAATATTTTGGTCAATTTTGGGTCACTTGTCTGGCCTGCTCCTCCCTGTAGGAGGGTCACATGTGTGAGACTTTTTCTCCCTTTTGTTTCTGGTGCATAAGATATTTAGCAGAACCAAACAGTGACTTTGGTTCTGCATACCATTTTCTAGCAGTAGTTATAAACATTGAGTGTTATCAGTCCTAGAGGCAGACGCTGACTGAAAAACACACTGTTAATTTCAGCAAGTGCAGTTACTTAGAAGAGACTTAACTGAGAAGTAAAATTACTAAAAATAATTGGTTCTGTCCTGGCTCAAATCAGGACAGTTTTGTGTTTTGTTTTGTTTTGTTTTTTTTTCAGTTAGTTTAGGCAGAGATGACATTACCCCAATGTAACTGAGGCCATTATCCTAAGGTGTTTTAACATGACAAATCCTGATGGAGTAATTCAAGAACAATGATTGCATTCCTCACATCTGATGTTTGCATTTGTGCTTGCACTTGGGAGTGTAGCCATACTGAGGACCACAGACAATTTAACTGTTGTTCTGAGAGGACAGAACACATTGAAATTAACATTTAACATTACTACTTCCTTGTTTTATCAATGATGTGGTATTTGGATGAGGAAAACTGTAGTGACAGTAGTTGATTTTACTTCTGCTTTGTTATTAAAACTTTTCTTCTCTCAGACTTGGCATGTTAAATCTCTGTCTTCTAGGAGATAAGTTTTCTGTCACATTTTTGCATATTCTGAAATAACCTCAAAGGCAGGCAATCTTATCACAAGGGATTTTATAACTGGATAAAGAGCAGTAAACAGGAAAGTTTACATCTGTTAAAGAATGTAACTGTTGAAGGTTTAATTGCTCACCTTGTATTAAAGAGTCAGGAAACACTAATGGCAAGGCAGAATACAGATGTGCAGGGTAATCTGAAGTCTCAGTATTTATTCCTGTTTATGCTTTTATGTTTCTGCAAATTAGGGTATTTTAAGCTATTTTTAAATGAAAAATAGGCAGCCAGTATCTGATATCTCAGATTATTTTATAACTAATCAAACCACAAGTGTATTAAGCATTTGTATATATGTTGCACATATTTATATTTTTTTTATATATATAAAGTTTAAAACACACTTAGGTTAAAACTCATCAGCTAAAGTGAAAACATTTATATCCAGTGTATACTTGTGTGATAATCTTGATCCAGACTATGGCCCAGAACATTTTAGTTATTTTATAAAAGGACTTTGAGTTCTCTTCTCATACAGTATAATTCTCCTGGAATCCTTAGTTTGGACTAGATTTCCCCTACTTAACTCAAGCCTCACTGAACACCATAAGTCACTTAATCTTTTGCACACTTCCATGGATGTCAATAAAAGTTTTCCGAGTCTGATCAAGCAGCAGGAAAAGTTACATAATGTGACCTGGTTTTTCAGGGAGTTGAGCACTTCTTATTCGTATTCATGGGAAGCATCAACACCTTGCTGTGACTCTTAAGTAGGTATATGGGACTTTGCAACAGAAAATTTAAAGATGAAGTTTTTACATTTCTGTCACGGGTTTGGCCAAATTGTACCAATCCAGGACAATTTATTAAATATGTTGTAATTCATACTTCTGCTGGCTGCTAAAGTGACCAGATGTACTCACTTACAAGCTTCTCTGGTCTTAGTGATGGCTGGATAATTTCACAGGGTTTTGAGAACCACCTTTCTTGTTAGATCTCTTTCACAGGTGGTTTCGCCTATGAAAAATTTAGCATATTCAACTCAAAACTGTTTATCCAGTTTATTAGGACAAAGGTGTTTGGGGTGCTAATTTGAATTATCTATTCCTTTTTCTGAACCTTTAATACGAAAGGCCATTGGTATGTTTCCATAATTTATTCCTGCGGTCATGTTTATACCTAAACCTTCCCTGGAATTCTATGTACAGAATAGATATACATTATTCCTAGAACAATTATGGCTTTATAACACAATGGTGTAATGTTTCTTAAGACAAATATAATCTGAAAATCATATATTTGATTTTTACCAAGTTCAAGGCTTTCCTGAATCTAGGATGATCCTATATGTTTACAGACTTGTCTTAGAAAAGTGTATCCTGCATGGCTAGATGAACTGTGAAACAAAGCAATTCTTCAAGGAGGCTTAGATCTGGTTACTTCAGAGTGGTTTAAGTGTCTATCTACTTAGCATTATGGTATTCAGTGACTTAGAGACAATTATTTACAATTATTGATTGGAAGCTTAATCCAATTTCCAACTTCAGAAAAGATTACTGCAGTTTCCATACCAAATTTATGAGACTATATTCAGTTAAAAATAGGTTCAAAAAATCCCTCTGTGTAGTTTAAAGTAAGTGTTGTGTACTCTTTTTTACTTAGTGTATCTGTTTCATAAAATAAATACTATTTTGAACATTTTGAATGTAAAATCAAAACAGATGGATCTAGAAACAAAGCATATGGGTATACATATGCTAAAATGTTCTTTAGAATGAATCTCTTCTGAACCCTGATGTATAATTGTTGGGAAATACAACATACTGTGCTGGAGAGTTACTTTTGTTGACTTTTTAGATATCTGTGGAAGTATAATATTTATTTTAAAACAAAATCTAACTTTTGAAACATAAGATCAGTGAGTTTGGGGAACTTATTTGCAAATTATTCAACAGTAACTTTTTAATGAATGTTTTCAGTGTATGTGTAGAAAGCATCTCATGAAAAGAACTTTTTTCTACTCTTAAGCTGACTGAAATGTAGAGAGCACAATATGAAATATCTTCAAGCAGTAACTAAGTGTTTTGTTTTCATTTCCTAGAATCACAGAATAATTGTTTGGGTGTGGAAAAGACCATAAAGACCATCTAGTTCCAACTCCTCTGCCATGGGCAGGGACACCTCCCACTAGACCAGATTGCTCCAAGACCCATCCAATCTGGCCTTGAACACTTCCAGGGAGAGGGCACCCACCACTTGTCTGGATGACATGTTCCGGTGTCTCACCATCCTCACAGGAAAGAATTTCCTCCTAATATCTAATCTAAATCTGCCCTCTTTTAGTTCTAAATGGTTTCCCCTTTTCTTATCACCACATGCCCTTGTAAAAAGTCCCTCCCTGGGTTTCTTGTAGGACTCCTTCAGGAACTGGAAGGTCTCCCTAGAGCCTTCTCTTCTCTAGGTTGAACAATCCCAACTCTCTCAGCCTGTCTTCAGAGGAGAGGTGCTCCAGCCCTCTGATCATCTTTGTGGCCCTCCTCTGCACTTGTTCCATCAGGTCCATGTCCTTCTTATGCTGGAGACTCCAGAACTGGACACAGTACTCCAGGTGGACGTCTCATTAGAACAGAGCAGAGGGGGACAATCACCTCCCTCGACCTGCTGGCCACACTTCTTTTTGATGCAGCCCAGGATAACTTTGGTTTTCTAGGCTGCAAGAATAAGCTTCTAGGCTGCAGGATGTGCTACTATTCTGTGACTATTTTTAGCTGTTCCCCTCATATCTAGATCTGGGAACACCTAAGTGCCATCATCTCAATATGCACCTAGAGCAGCCTGCATAGCTCTTTTAACAATGAATTGAATTAGTCTTTATGTATGAGGGAAATCTCAGGAACAGATAATTTGGCAGGGTTTTTACAATAAGCACATTGTTTTCCATAAATAGATATATATTTTTCATTATTTTTCAAAGGAAGTAAATGCTTTCAAATGAACATATTGCTTCTCTTATAAGATACTGGTGAATGTCTGTGAGATTCCAGCAGTGGAGTTTCTCTTCTGCACTGTGGCTACTTTAAATAAATGAATATTATTATGCAACTGCAATCATTTATTAGGAGTTAAGTAATGAATAATAGCTCCTGGATTTCTCTGTTCCTTTTTTGGTTTATATTCAATTTCTATTAATTTCTTTCTTCATTAATCCCACAGCTTTATCCAGCCTTTTCAATTTCAAGCTAGAGAAAACAAATTAAGAAAAAAAAAGTAACCAAAAACAACAAACCCTTTAATTGACTTTATTTGCTTTAATGCTGTTAGTGCATATTATCTGCTCTCTTAGATTCAGTTTGGGATTGCTAGCATTAAGGGTATTACACTGTATTTTGGGATGCTGCCAGCATATCCTGAGCAAATATATTTAAATCAAAGTTAAGCTGCTTAAAATATTCATGTTATGCTCTTAGTATGGTTTAGAGAAATGTGAAACCATTTAAGACTTGCAAACCTGTTTTATGGCCAAAAATGTATTTGAACTGTCAGGCATATAGCCCAAATTGCTAGTCACTGTTAACTTTGTTTACTAGGGAATGGTTTCATTGTTTTATTAGCAATGATACATTCAGGGGCTAATTAATTTGAAATTTGTGGTATAATGAAACTATGTTATTTAAAGGGATAAAGAAAAACATTTTGAACTGGAAACAGTTTTGTGTAAAGAAATATTCTGAAGAGATAAAATCATGTATGCAGGGAGAATACATGTCCGTTTTGTACAGTTAAACACGTTTGTTTTATGCATTGCACTTTTATGCATTGAATGTTAAATTAAATAATACACTAATTCAAAAGTCAGTGAGTTTTAAATAGTAAAACGAAAGAAATGTTTATGAATATATATTGTATTTTGGGGTGAAATTCATCCTGAAAGGAAGCAAAACTAGGAATTTTAAATGGTTTTGAAGAGTAAGCTTTGAAACAACATGTTTAAGCCTGGTACTTGTTTGTCTTTGTGATTTTTTTTTTTTCAGTAAAATAATGTGTTTGCTCACAAACTGGCCTATGATAGTCTTGAAGAAATCTACTTTCTCTTCAGTTCTGCCCTACAGTGACATGAATAACAGTTGCTGTTAAGGTCAGTTGAATTTAGTGGAAGATTAACAATGAATATGCATCTATCTACTAAAGCAGAAGTTAATTGAAATCCAGATGTTGAATAGAGTGTACTTTTTTTAATGTGCATATTTACTTTAGAGAAACAAGTTGTTAAACAATGTGATATAATCTCAAAAATTTAAATACAATGCAACCTATCAGTGTTTGATAGGCTATTAACTAATCAAAACCCCAAAAGTGTTAGCTAGAGACTACAAGGCCTGTCCATCCAAAAATGTATAATACATTTTTATACAATCATGTCAGGTTACTTAGAACTAACAGTCTAGATTCATACTTTTAGATTTATCCTAAATCCTTTATAATCTAAACTGGATCCCAAACATTTCTGTAGTTTGAGAGAGTATTATCTAACCAAATTTTGTTATTGCACATTATTAATTCTTAAATTTTGCCTTAATTTTCTTATGATGAGCCTCAATGTGAGCAACTGAGTAGGTGGAAAACTCATTCTGGGAACAGAGTTAGTCAGGGACTGTTAGATTGTTGAGCTCTGAAATTATGAGACAAAATATACTGTTTGTCTTCCAACTACTCATGAAAAGAAATTGCAGGCCATATTTTTCTGCTGTCTAAAGGAATATATTGCTACAGAATCAAACAAAACCCAAATTTGTTTTGAGAGTTATAAACATCTGGATTTATTCTACAAAGTGCTTATATAGGTGTCTGTTTGCCTATTTACTAGTCTCTGTCCATCTCATATGGAAAAAAAATAGTTGAAAAGTTAAAGTAAATAATAGGAGGCAGGGGTCTGCGGGGGCAAAGGGCTGAATCCCAAGACCTGTGTAATTCCAGTGTTACCCTGTGGTTTTTTTTTAAGTGACAATCACTTCAGGGTAGATTGTCCAGCCTGGAGAAGGAAGATGTGTTGTACACATCTTGAGTCTACAGTTGAAGTGTGTGTATTTGTAAACAGGGACATGTGTGCACATATAGGCATAACATTTTATCTTATTTCTTCAACATCTTGGTATTCTCTTATTTTAAATTTTTGATGAAATTTTAATTCTGTACTTTTAAGCTCTGTCTGTGTACAGATGTGCACAGACATACATACATACACATTACATACACATATATGCAAATCTCAGTTTCTAATCAGCACCTCATAGTAGCTTCTACTACCCAACTGTGGATTTCACCCTCTCACACCCTTCATTTTCAGCAAAATTCTTTCATTGCTCTCCTTTGAGACGTCCTTAAAACTCTCCTGTAACAACTCCAGAGGATGTCTTCCATATTCAGAGCTTACTATCTATCATTTAACTGAATTTTTTTTTTTTGGTTGTTATTCATCATCTGTCGATAGCCATATAAAGGCTTTCATTTTTGCTAGATTCTAAATGCTTTTGTTCTGCTTGTACAACATCTAAGTATTGCATTGTATTACTACTGCTCTCCATATTAGCCTGATGGTCATATGCTCCCAAGGCAGCTAGTAGATGAAGCTTTGAATCTCCTTACTATAAGAAAGTTTTTGAGCCAGCCTGTCTGCCTTCCCAGATAAATTTTGTCTCTGCCAGTTTACAATATAAAAAATAGCTGTGATCATGAGGGAAAAATATGCAAATAAATCCAGGAGATGGATCAGGCTTGTCGATTCCAGTTTTGTAACTGAGGGCTGAAGGAAAGTCTCCGTGCTTCAGGAAGGGTCAGGATTTCAGGTATATCCCAGTTATTTTAGACATGGCCTTCCTTATCCTGTGTCATCCCATCAGCTACCTGTTCAGAATCATTAGGTTACTAATCCTGATGATCTAGTGGGCTCCTTAAATTACTTGGGGATTTTAGGTGTAGACTTTACTCCGAGGCTGGGCTCTGAAATCCCTATGTAGATCTAACCCTTAGTTGTATCTTACTTCTAAAATGAATGCACCATTTCACTGGGTCAAATTTCTCTCCTCATGATACCAGTGTAATGTCATTGCAGGCATGACAGCAGCACTGTTGCAAATCAGAGTAAAACTTGCCCAGCATCTTTAATGGAAGTTCTATTTCATTCACATTATGTTCATCTTTTAAATTACTTTTCAGATATAATTTTTAATTTCCTCTCTGAGTAACTGCATAGAAATTCTAAACTGCATGTAAGGCTGGAATAGCACACACTGCTGACATCTAAAAACTAGGCAAGTGATTACTTCTAATGGATGATGTATGTGTGCATGTATGCGTATATATGTATTTAAGTGCACAAGGCTAGCCTTTCTCTCTTGTTCAGCTAATTTCTATTAAACACATCACTGATAATGTGAAAAGGATACACGTGATCACTCTAGATTTCTGGAATAGATGCACTGTGCAGACATGCACAGACACTACTTTTATTTGTGAAGAAGAAGCATGCTTGGAGGATAGGGTACATGCTACCTGTGCATGTACCTACCATGTACCTACCTTTTGCTCCCATTGTGCTGTGAATACCCTTCTTCCTGGATATGCATTCAGAGCATCATCCTCAAAAATAAACCAGTGGAACACAGGGATTCAGAAAGTCCTCCTGGTGAGTATTTCTGCATTCCACTTCTTGGTATAAAACTATGTCATTTCCACAAAGGCAAACCCACCTGATGGCCACTATTCAATTCTCACTAATTCTGCTTTCGCATATGGAAGTAGAACGTCTACTGTCTTCAGTGACATTTCAGTGGCTGAAAGACTGCTTGCACAACACTGAGTGATCACAAATGTAAAACTGAGATGTGAGCTTCCTGAATCTGATAGTTATGGCAAAGAAAATCTTTTAGCCCAATTTAATTCATAGTTTTAAACTTATATAGTCACAAGATGTTAATGAAAATATTTCATGTGTCGGTATTGATAGTTCTTTTTTATTCTTTTCCTCTACTAATTGCCTGCACAGAGTTAATATGTAGTTTCAGTCACATCTTTGCACACAGATCTGAGTCTCTTAAGTTTTGATAATCAATTTGAGCATCCAGATAAGCATGGCACTTCCAGAAACAAATCAAAATTCACATGGTTGTAATATGCCTGCTGAGGCAATTGGCAGGATTTCCAATATTGACTCTCAACCAGCTTGCCCAAAGATGATTTGAAACACAAAAATTCCACAATAAAAATGCTACGTCTCAATTAAATACCTACCCATAGCTCTGTTTGTATTTGAATAGCCCTGTGAAGATTTCTAACAGAATTTAAAAGGTGATCTTATTTCCTGATATATAAAACAATGGAGGGAAATTATGTTTATATCTTGAACCTATGTCATTTTCTTCTAGCATAAGTGGTGGCAAGAAATTGAGTCATTTTCTGTGTTGAGAGAATTTGCTGTCATTTAGTAACTTCAGCATAGCAACAAAGGGTTTTTTTGACCAACATAATAGATGTGAAATACAAACTAAACTGGTAAATATTTTCAATTAAACAGAAAATATAAGGTCTTGAATATACATGCAAGAAATTAAAATAGCATGAAAATATTTTTATTTCAAACATTTATGAGAAAAAAGGGAAATACTGATCAGTTCTTTCCAGCATGTCCAGATTTTGTGACAGGTTATACTAACCAGTCATGTTAATATTCATCTGTTTATTTCAATACCTAAATTTGAGGAACTGAATCTTGAAAAGGTGAGCCCACAGCTCAAGATAGGTACTCACAACTTGTATGGGGTACTGGAGAGCAAGAGGAAGCCACAAAAACCAACATGTTGAAGAGCAAGCTGTCAAAAATAAGTAGAAAAGTGGGGAATGGCTCATGTTCTGGGATTAGACGTTGTTCATAGCTATGAGGAAGTGGCTTCATGTCTCAAGAACTATTTTTGCAGTAGTCTACCAATCTTTTTTTAAAAAAAAAAACCAAACCACAAACACTTTTATTGCATTTTACTTGAAAGAGTAGTAGAGAAGATGCCCGGTTTCTATATAATTATCTAGTGGTTAATGCATTCATACAAGATATTGTAGTTCTGAAGTCAACTTTCTGTTATGTATGAGGGGGATTTAAACCCACATCGGCTGCAAACCTACTGCTGATGCTGTCTTAGCTTTTATACTATAATTAATGCTTTATTGAAGCAGAGATTGTACGAGGGAAAATGGCCTTCTAGGTTAGCAGTTAACAGACTTGCTTGGAAGAATCCTGGACATAAGATAACTTTTTTATTCCTTGACTGTTAAAGGGATAATAATCCTTGAGGCAAAAGACTGAGCCCCATGACTTCTCCTAATCTGTCAAGTTTTATACTGCTCTTTCTTCCTCTGCTGGTCTTTTGAATCTTGAACCCTCTTATGTGAAACAGAAATGCTTCAACAGAAGGCATTAAAGAAATTCCCCAAATACCTTTGAATTTTCAGTAATTTGATGATTAAGACAATCAGCTTCAGGGTTAAAGTATAGATAATTCTTGTAAGGTTGAGGCAAGTGAGTATATTAAGCACTGGAAAAAGTTAAGGAAGCCATCTTTTCCTCTGGCTGTTGTGGTATTTTGTGTGAAGCCAAATCCAATAGGCATGCTCTAACACCACCTATCAGATTAGGCACTGCAGGCAAAACAGAGGAAGGAGTTGCTGTTTATTTGTGCACCCCAGTAGATCTAAGCCTGACTTGAGTACTGAGCTCTGTTAACTGCTGTTAAGCCTGAAGTGTTTCCAAGCAGCACAAAAGCAGAATCTTTGGCAGGTTGCAAAGGTTAAAATAAGAAAAAGACATTACGGGCTTTAGGTATTAAAGAATTAGATGATACAATTAGATGGCAACTGAGTGGGGTGAAGACTAAAATTTAGGCATTTGGACTTGGGTATGGCAATTACTAGATCTGTGTGTTAGAAGGATAAGTAAAAGTGAGGGTGTTGTTTTTATTGAACTAAAGTAAACAACATAAAAGTCACGTTAATGTAGTGTGCTTTTATAGTAAGATACTTCATAATGTCTTTGTTTTAGTAACAATGGTTTGGCAGTTTTTTCAAGTCACTTTATGAAATTGATATATTCATTGAAGCTGTTGTAAATAGCACAAAGGCTTATATATGCAATATTCCCACCAGCTGTTTAATATTTTAATATGAACAACAACCATACCCACCAATATGTATCGAAATACATGGAAATATTCTCCACCAAACCAATTTGGCTGATGTATATGCATAAAAAGACCTTGAAAATTTCTACCATGTTAAGTTTTGTTGTTGCAGTCATTCTTACCTACCTTGTTTTCAGTAGTGAGTGCCTTCATTTTGTGCAAATACCTACAGATACAATTATAATAGGAGGGTGAGGGGCACATGAGTGCAGACAAGGTAAATCTTGACAAGACTGGTCAGAAGCACTGGGTGTTGCATGCTCTTCCCATACTAGAACAGCTAACTGTGCACCCTTTCTTCCATGCAGAAGCTTATCAATAGAAAAGCATGGGTTGAAAGGTACTTAAAAAAGGAAGACTGGTTGTAAGATGTATATAAATAATTTGCAAGTAGACAAGAATAGTGTTATTGAGATAGAACTTACACATGTATGTCAAAATTATATTGTGTAAATGAAAATTGTTCTTGATTAAGAAATTTACTACTCCAGAATAGATGGATAATTTGAGAGTGCATGTGGAATAGTCTTTAGGCAGATTCAGGATATTAAGCAAGTTTTGACATCCCAAGCAAAGACAAACTCTGTGATTGGCTATTTTGCTATTCATACAGTGTTCTTTTTCACATGGAAAAGACTGAAAAGACTTATTTTTATTGTATTTGTCATATTTCTATCATTCTTTTTCTTCTTCTGTCTCAAAACCCTTTGGCTTTCAATGTCTCTGCCCATTCTTTTGAGTGACTGGTTATTCTTTAGCAGTTTTTAAGCTGCTGGGGTGAACCTGAATTACAAAGAAGTCTTATAGAAATAAACCATATAAGAATTAGCTATTAAAAATCAGAAGAGAAAAAGCCCCCAAACCAAAGTTAGAGGTGACAAATATAATTACATTTGATAAGGAAATCACTTGTGAAAGCATAAAGTAATCAAGGCATAATTATTTTCTCTTATTTTAGGGTCTAAAAAATTCTGTGTAACTTAAAAGATCCTATGTTATTATTTAAGGGATTTGTTGCACTGGAGATTGTCAAAATAATAGATCAGTTTCACACAGCCTGAGCAGATGTTTGAATGTAGATTGTAGGGATGAGTGCAATACATGATAACTTCTCTGAAAATCTATATTGTATGTCTAGACAGAACCCAAGTTATCACATTCCCTGTGTATCCGATATTCTGAAGATTGTTTTGGGAAAATGTATACTTCATTCCAGATATGTAGTAAAATATGAATACAAAATAATACTGACTGTAAGTGAAAAAACTCCTTTATCAAAAATATACAAAATGCCAGGGTTATCTCTTCTGGGAAGGGATCTCAGAACTAGTTAAATAATAGATGTATGTAAGACAATTTCATTGAGGTGAGTAGTACAATAACAACAAAAGTAGTTTATAACATGCTGTAACTATACAACACTCACAAATAATGGAATATGAATTTCTTTAGTTAAACCCTAAATCAAGAATAAATCTGTTGTCGCCAAATTAACTTCCTGTGGAAGGGAAATCAATCCTCTATTGATATTTTGCCTTAAAAAGCAAAGAATTAACAACAAAATTACATTTGATATTTATGAAATAATTTTGTTGATGTAAGTGTCAAGACACAGACTATAAACTGTTAAAACGAAAAGATTTAAACATAAACTTTGTTCTAATAAGAAGGCATACTCTAATGGTTAGGACTTTTTTAGTTGCTGGATTCTTATGATGTTTTCTTACATGGAAATGAAATGCAGGTCAATTTTTGAAAGTTTATTTGCACATTCTTATATTTTAAGAAAGGTTTGATGCTGAAATATTTCATGTGTTATAAGCAGCTTTTGCTAAAACAAACAAAAGATTATCATTGAATGTGAATATTTACTTTGAGAGAACTAGCTGCAGGAAGGGGCTAGCGTTGCAAACTTTTCTGGTTTTGGGTAATAAATCTCCTGGCATTGCTAAGTTGTCAAAAATCTTTTCTAGCACTCTTAAAAATGTCGCTTGCACTTGGGCTGTATATCAAACAAGAACTATCAATAGTAACTCTTGTATCTGGCTTTCACTGTGTTAGTTTAGTGATGCTCATTTTCCGGTGTCTGTGTTTTGGTCTGAATATTAGAAGAGAGAGAACCAGAGTTATACTTCCCTGTTTTTTACACCATAAACATGTGAGAAGTGATGCTGAGTACATATGTTGCCAAACCTAACAGACCTTCAGAAATATTGTGGATTCACCATTTGTTTCAATTGAATTATCTTATTGGGTTAGGCTAGAGTGAAAAAATCTAGTCTTGGAGCATCTGGTCTTTTGGGCCTGAATAGTGTGTGTACCTGCTAGGGAGATGCTCTGGGTGTTAGAGGTACCACAGAAACTGAATGGCCACAAAGGCTACATTGAGGTCCAGCACTATTACCAAATTGACACATAAGGATTTAAAATTTTAAAGACAAATAAAATGCAATTCACTATAAACAAATTAAAATCCTGTTTTTAGCATTACTGATAAAAAGCAAATTTATATTCTTAAGTTTAAAGAAAATAAGAACGGTTTGTTTTAGAGGTGACTATTTTGATTTGACTTTTCTGAGGGTTTTTCTTTGATTCATTGGCGTAGTGCATGTCAGAATAAGGACACATTTGTGTGCGCTTCCTTATACAAATGTCCACTCTATATTTTTAGAAGTGATGTAAGTGTCAAGATATAAGGACATCCACACAGAAGAAAAGGATGAGGTATTTAACATTTTAATCTCCTTTACACTATTACATATTTGAACCTAAAAATGGAAGCATCAAAATGATGTCACTGGCAAAGTAGTGTAACTTTTCTCCCTTGCCATTACTCTGCTACAGAGAGACAAAGCAGACTTATGTTTTGATTTTTCAGTCCCTGAAGCATATACTAGTTTTTCTTAATTGTCATATGGGGACTGCAAGGACAGACCTAACAAACAGTAACATAATAGATGCCTTTGTCCTTCAATATTTTGCAAAAATGCCAGCGAGGTTGGTACAATATCCATCAAAGTGCAGAAGAGAAAGTAATTTTATTAACAGGTGTTTCAAAGTTTGCTTCACTTAGTTGAATTTCTACGATTGCAAAACTCGCTCTAGGAGTTTGTACTTTGTGTAACTGAATGAGTTCTTTGCCTTTTCCCACACTTTTGTTCCCATCCCAATTGCTGGGAATTCCAATTAATTTTTGCCTCATTCGTCCTTCTTTTTTAAAAAAAACCTGTCTGAGACAGGGATCAACAGTTGAAAATGTGGCATGATTTTGAGGAAAACATTTTTTCTCTACTGTAACTGCACAGTCAAATAAAAGAAATACTGCAAAGTTTGAATTTCTCTTTGCTGAAAAGCCTGACAATATTGTGATACTGATATTGAAATTTTCATAAGGATAAGGAAAAATATGAAACAAGTTATTTAAAATTGTTCCAGTTTTTCCTTCCACAGAAGCTGCAGAGTAGCAGATACATGTTTTAATGTTTATTGATGAGGTAGAAATCACATATTTATTTCTAAATGCTTACACTTACTGTTGCATTTGAAAATAACTGTTTTATTTTCAAGTAACTTTTAAGATTTTATATATATATTAATAATTGATTCCTTCTTCCTTTTTTTGATAATACTCAGGACAAGCTTATGGGCAATTGAAAGGATTAGAAAAAATATTAAAAAATATTATGTTATGTTCGTATAACATCAGTGTTAATTAATATTCCCAGAATTGAAAAATGTAGTAGAATATTTTTTTACTCTGAGTTCAGCTTACCTTGCCTAAAGATTTTTTGATAGATTTGTGAAAAGTATCAGTCTTTTGCTTGATACTTTCTGAAGTAAATCCTCTGCACAAACTTGGACTAGATTGAAATGGGCATTCTGTTATGGATTAATATGCACAGTAATATTGCACAGTTATAGTTTAAAACAGCAGTCTAAACAAAAAGAACAAGTGCTTCACGTTAGAAGTGTAACACTGTACAATGTGCATGAATGACACCGGGTATTTGAATTGGAGTCAGTTTCAAAGATAGGTTTTGCGGGAGATCTTGTAGTAGTATAATGGTTTTAGTTGAGATTCTCCCTATTATATATGGATGTAGTAAGAGACTACTTGTGTTCCAAAACAGAGAAAGGAATTGCCAGGAATTCTAATAATAAAAACCATTGTTTTCTCATAGAAATTAATTAGTAATAATTAGTAGAAATATATTGCCAGTAATGGAAAAAAAACTCCCAACAAACAGACGCTGGCAGGTTTCTTTACCAGTCATTGAAACTGTAGAACAGGATTTTGTTCTAAACTTTCCCTTGGAAGTGACAGGAACTTCACAGAGGATTGACATTTAAAGTGTGAGAACTAATGTTCTCAATTTTAAAGGGCAACCTTTGGTAAAGTAAGAGAACTGGCTTGGGGTAGTCAGCTGGAATGAGAACCTTCCTGAAATATGGAAGCATGAAGATAAAATGAAAGTTGTCAAAAGTCAAGATGAATTAGAACTTGCAAAGAAAATTAATATAAGTTGTCTTGGCTTTATAAATAAATAATCATAATAAAATAAAAAGTTGAAACAACCAACCAAACAAAAGGTAATTTGAGCTGTTTTCTAGTGAAGATGAGCTCAACGCCATATAATCTAGGATGACCTAAAACCTCAATGCTTTCTTCAGTGTTCAGAAAGGTTAATGATGGTCATAATACAGGGTAGAACATGAGGCAAAACCAGAATAATAACTTGTTTGGAAAGTCTGGAAATCAAAATTACCACAAATTGAAAACAAAATTAAAACACTTTAATAATTTAATAGTAAGGATTTAGTTAGTCTCTCTTCTGATGTACAGAAAAAAGGACAAGAGTTTAATATATATGAATATTAGCAAATGATAGGACATCACCAAATGTACAGTCTCTGGTAGTCCACGATGACTAAGTTTTTGACCATATTTTAAAGGAAAGTAAAACTCAAGAAATAGATTTTAAAAGAAAATGGGAATTATTAAAAGATATTTTATGAACTGTAGATTTTATTTATTATTCTTATTAGAGAAACTAAGTAAAATATATCTAATAATTCTAAATTCCTGTAGATTATTTGACAAGATTCCAAATGGAAAATGTCATGGTTAGACTAGAAATGGTGATCATTAACATGGGATGATGTAAAGAAACTGATTGAAGAGATGACATGGAATAGGCTGATGGGCAAGAATGAAGTTAGAGGTGATGTTCCTCAAGTCACACTGACACTGACTTTCACACTTTTAAATCACTGTTATAGCCAAGAAAAAGGGACTATAAGGGTGAAATCTGCAGACAGCAAGAAGGACAATCCTGACAACAGGATAGTAGAAATGGGCTGAAATTTAAAAGGTGCAGTTTGTGCATACCTTCAGGTGTACCAGGGTATGAATATATGTGAAAAAGAAAGAAAGTGATGTAGGACAGGAATAATAGAGTATAAAGAATATACTTGGAAAGAGATAGGTTATTATGGTCAGCCATAGAAGATGGACAATAGAAGTGGACAGAAACTAGAAAAGGCAGTGCAAAGTGGGATGGTTAGTGAACCAAAACCAGGCTTAAAATAGGAAACTAGGATAGTCTTATCCATGCAAAATGTTTCTGAGGATAAATAAGACTATGATCTCTAAATAACTCACAAAATTAAGTTTCTGGGTGGCTAAGTTACCTAACCTAAAGGAGAGTGCTAGTATATGAGTACTACAGATCTTAGAATGTCAGGAGTCTGTCTCATGGTTTCTTGATTCACCTTCCACAGAAACAGTGGAATAAAACATAAAATTGTATTTAAGGCAGAGTTAAATAAAAATAGATAACATTTTTCTGACAAGTTTCTTTTGTTTGATGAAAAAGGTTTTAGATGTCCCCTCCAGTCCTCTGTTTCTATATATTTGAAGAGAATTTACTGTTACCATAGTAACAGATGTAGAGTTTCACAGAATCACAGAATATTAGGAGTGGAAAGGGACCTCGAACGATCATTTAGTCCAACCCCCCAAATTTCTTTATTATTCTTAGATGTGGCCTAGCTAGCATGGACAGTGAAAAAAATAATTTCTCTTTGTTAATTTTTTCTCAGCCCTGAATGTCACTTTGAAGGTTAGATGGAAAAGCTGTGGATTTGTACTGTGTAAACATATAAGGCTGATTAATTATCTGAGATATCAAACTGACTTCACCTTTTTGGGTGTTTGTGTTTAATCAATAGCTTTGAGTTTTAAACCACTGATGTTATTAAGCCAAAACAGAAAATAACTTGCTACAAGATCTGTCAGTTTATGAATTTTATGAAGATCAATGAATATCAGGTATTCAAGCTGAAAAAAAAAAGTCCACCGTATTTCATGTGGTTTTCTAGCTCTGGAATGTGGCATGTGTAGCAACAGCAATGTGTATTTTCAAGAAATAAAATAAGTATTGCAAGAAAAGGTACAATATATTTAAAAGGGATTTTTTAGCATTCTATCCCTAATATTGGATTATTATATTACTATGAAATACGCATGTCTAATGATTATTTTATATTTGGTGACATAAAAATAAGATGAACACCTGTGGTTTGAATTTGCGTTTGATCTGTGGACAGCAGCATGTTATGTCCCTTCCATGAGTCTTCGGTTTTCACTGTTCATTTATAATTTTTTCCAAGAAATTAACTAATAATGAATTCTTCCGCTGGTTATAAATATGTTTCTTTTTAAACTCTTGGAAATAAGGTGCCATATGAATACATAGTGTTCTGAGACTCTGTTGACAAAAATTATATTCCACTGATGCCATAAATAGCTTCATAAATCTTTACAGCACTGGAGTATCCCTTGTTTTAAGAACAGGGCAAAACTGCAGACACAGTGAATATACAGTGTTAAAGAAAATTTAATATATAATGATATCTGCAGTAGAAATCTAGTTTATATATTCACATAATGTACACAAGAATATAGAAAGTATAAGTTTATATATTTTTCTCCATTATTTAATGCTTTGAAATGTTATCTTGTTGAATTTCATTTATATGTTACAACAAAACCTGAACAGAGAAAAAGAATATTAAAAAATGTTGAATATTAAAGCAATGGAATATTGAGATATTTTAGTCACTGTATTTTTTTGTCCAGTAGGCAGCTGATATTATGAACAATTGTTGCATAGATCCCTTCAAATAATGACTTGGGTCTGTCTATGGGAGTTTTTTTTATTATTTTTTTTTTTGTCAGAGTCCTTTTATGTCTGTCTGAGTCCATGTTCATAGACTTAGCTATAATCACATGCTGAAAACCAAACCCATATATAAATAAAGGTATGTACTGCATTTCTTTTGAGACATCTACGAGCAAGAGAATATAAACATACTGCACTACTCAGAATACACTAATATCATAAGCTTAGAAAAATGCTGGTTTGAGGTATTTCACTTGCATGAACCAAATTAACATTTCTTACTGGCAAACGTATATGACCAGCACCTGATACATAAAATGAAAGTTCTTGAACAGTCCAATCCCATGCTTTTATGCACACAAAGTTCACATTTGCCTGAGTGCAGTGAGTAGGAACAGGGTAAAAGAAATTGCAAAACAGAATATGGTTAACAAGTTGCAGGTGAAAGACTGTGGAGGCTCAGGTCCTAGGCAAATAATCCCATTTTAAACCATTGGGACAGTTCTTGTTCTCTGAGGTTTAAAGAAAGGCTAGACATATCTTTTCTCAGGAGCTGGGATTAACTGTATTAGCATGACTATTATGCAATTCTAAGCAGTGAGAGGACACTGATTTAAAAGAAAAAAAGACAAGACAGAAAATCTCTTCCCTCCTTTTCTTTGCCTGCTCTAATTGCTTAGTGAGATTACTCAGGTTTGACTGTATTTTTACTCTATTTAAATAATGAAGAAACCCCCCTTTTTATTAACTTGTATGAAAAAGCTGGATTGTGGCACAGAAGACTAATATTTATATTTAAACTAGAGAATTTCTACTGAAAATAGAAATATATTTTCTGATTAGTTTCTGAATATATCATCTCATTTCAGAAAATGTTGCCATCAATTGAATATTATCTGATTTTTCTGGAATCTAGGAACTTATTAAAATGAAAGAACAGGGTGAAGTTAAGGAAAAATCCTCTCTTGGCTGAGAAAATACCTACTGTATGTATTTTTGCTTTTTGCAGAATTATAGTGCAAGTAATTTATCTGAAAAAGTGAGTTTTCTCCAAAACTTTTTTACACTTTGGAACAGTTGTAGGCATGGTTTTTTTTATTATCTGGAAGAATATTTTTTAATTACATGTGGAAACAATTGGGTTTTATTCAGAAAGCTGGAGAAATATATACACTATGCTTCAAACCTAGAATTCCTTCTCCTAGAAGAGAATTAATAGATAAGTGTTCATCCTTACTTTTTACTTATATATTTCTGTGGCATTGAATGTGACCAGATTTTCTTAATAGGGTTTTGTAAATGTCATATCTTGAGTGTGTAAATTAAGTGTATATGAAAGTCAAGAGAGAGTCTTTGTAGTGTAGTATGTTTTCCTGCATTCGTTAAGGATGTAGCATGTAGGTAATGTAAGTTTTGAATTAGGTTCTTCTGATTAGTTTCTCACCTTCAAAATGCTCATAGAAATGAAGTCTTTACATCACACACCTATTTTACTTAAGTACTACTAACACTCCAGCTACTGCTTTAGAATACAATTAATTGCAAGATAACCTATGTTAAACCTTCAGTCCATATCTGTTGAAAGACTGACCTATTTTAGGAAATGAAACAACATAAAAGAAAGAAATATCTGCAGGATTTTTCTGCTCTTCAGAGGCTGTTGGCTAAAAGAATAGGGACTGGAGGGGTTATGTGCTAAGGAAAAATGTATGCTTTAAGATAAGGAGCTGTAAGTTTAGATAGATGTATCAGCACATCAATCAGCTGCTTAGTCCAGTCACAGAGGGAACAAAGGCTTATCCCATGTTATTTTATGTATTTGAGTGGGATATCTAGAACACATTCAGAGAAGATCCTGTTCAAACCTGTGGGATGAACTTAGGCCAAAATCACTGCATATTTTTTGTATTCATTGAACAGCTCCACTTTTATAGAGCTTTATTTCCCTAAATTGTAGCCAGAAGTTTTGTCTGCTCAATTCCAAAGAAGAGAAAAACTAGAATCAGAATCACACATCTATAAATCTTTGAGCAACCCAAGATCTACATCAGCTTGCATCTCTCTTAATATTATAATTATATTTTGTTGTGCTTTTTTAAAAAGGTTAACTGTAAAAGCATTGTTCTCTCTGTTTTTACTGAAGAGTTTAGCTTTATCTATGCTTTTTTTTTTAATTTACACTGTTCATTGAAAAATAGCATGCAAAACATGACCAATTTAAAGCAATTTTGTATGAGCTTAGAGTGTTCAAGTTACATGGAAAACTCCAGAAAATATGGTGCCTTTCTCTGAGATGAATGTTTAAGTCTTCCTCAATCCAATATTTTCTTTTATGGTTTTTAAATAAAAATATGTATTTTAAAATTAATAAAAATGCTACTCTTGAATTCAAGCTTAGCTTTACAGTGTTGCCAGTAATACCTTTGGAAAATGTACACTCATCAGGCACTCGGAAAGTCAGCTTAGACTGTATTTGAATCTTTCCTTATTGGTGTTCATCTAACCAGATGTAACTTCTTAAGTTGAATCAGTTCCAGAATTATTACTGGCATTTTAATACTACTAATGTGAATATGGCAGTTATGAAATTATAGCTCTATGTGCCTCTCTGGGAAAGTCCTGTGTGAAAATGTGTATACTGAATACCATTCCTAATAAATCATAATTAATATCAATTTAACATCTCTATGTATCCACCAGTGTTTGCATAACCATAGAAATAAATTCTGAGGCAAGACAGGAGTAGAATATGTGTACCATCAACCATACAAATGGAAATAATTAGAAACAATTGAGTTTTTTTGATTATTTCTCAAATACTGCTGAGATGCACAGCCTGATGGTGTCTGGTGTACTTACTCTCCTTGTATCCTTGTTTGACAAACCCCAATTTATTCTCTATAGCCAAAAGCAACTTAGTACTTAAAAAGGTGATTGCAGTCTTTTTTCTGGTCAAAGTAGCCCTTATCTTGATTCTGCAATGTTGGGTTGAATACAGATCAACATATAACTCCAGAAAGGTGGCCTTCCTGCTCTGGTATTTCTGTAGACACTGTATGTCTACTTAATCATGTTACCCCATGATGCTTATGTATCAGTGATGTGGCTAGTAAGGGTCTGTACCAGCTGACAACTCTTAAACAGAGAAATGCTTAATTATCTGTCTAAATAATCTTGATTATATGTCCAAAGAGTCCTTGTTATGATATTTAAGTTATGCAAATGTAGCAAAACCATTCAGTTGCCCAGTAAACACATGAGTGTTCCAGTGACCTGTTCTGATTCATAATGATGATGAGAAAGAAATCTAGAAGAAATATGAGATTTTTAGATGAGAAGTTATTTTTACCCTGAAGAAAAAAATGTGGTTAAGAAAAGAGAGGTGTTGGTATTTACCAAAGTATTTTGGCCATCATGTAGCTACCTATGATTTGGGATAGCCCTTCACAATATATGGCAAAAATGTTCTCTTGTTGACCACAGATCTTTTCATTCAGGAAGATGGCAAAATAGATAAGAGTGACATACCTAACTGCAGACTACTGCGGCTTTAGCTGGAAGAGCTGTATAGAGGCGGAAGTGGCACTGGCACTAGAGCCAGTTGTACTGACCTTTTGCTAATGGTGAAGTTGACTCTTGCAAAACAACAAATGTACGCTGAGAAAACTTTTTTACACAACTGTAAGTTATGATTTATGTGTAATAGTTGCTGTAATAACCCACTGTTTCTCATTTACAATTTTCTTTTTAAACCATTAGTAGTGTCATCTAGGAATCAACATCTATTTTAAAACTTGAGTTATACAGTACGTCTAAATAGAATAGTTTGTCTAAATAGTACGTCTAAAGAGAATGTGAATGAAGAACAACACTGTATAAATTATTGAAGTTTGCACAAGATGAAAGTCAAGAAAATACTTGGGGTTTTTTAGTATAGTAAAACATATTTATTTAGGGCCTTAAATACATATTTTTAGTCTTGCCAGTAAATCTACTAGAAGCTGAAGTAAACTACACAGATTAGTAAGAAAGTGCATATCTGGAGCAGAAACAGCATTTTTGTCATGAAGAGAAGCAAAATCAGATGCCCTTAAAGTCACCTAAACAACAAGGTTTTAAAAATAACTGGTTCAGAGGGAAAAACATTTTCAGTACATGTTCAATGCGAAATTCAAATAGTCACAGTGCATAATGAACAGAGAAGAACGGGGCAGACTGAGACTACTCATTTTTGCCTGAGGCTTTCAAGGCCACAGGGACAATCTGCCTTACCCAAGATGTTCCTTGAGCTGTGAAGACAGAGAGATGGCAAAGGAGAAAAACAACAAGAAAGACAACAGAGTTTAAGGTAAGTGGATTTTTTTAAAAAATCCAAAGTTTAATTAAATAAATATTGCTTTTTAGAAAAGAAATAACTAAAAATATATAATTTCTGTTTGCAGATCTTAATTCTTCTGTGGCCTGAACTTCAGTATGTAATTTAATTATAATTCTGGTTTTGACATTATTGATATTATAGGAGTACTTCATATTTAGGTAACATAGAGCTAGGAAGTTATAGAACTTGAAAATAAAATTATCTTTAAGAAAACGAACAATAAATAAGGAAATACTTCCTCCATTTTACACTTTAGACTCTGTAATTTCAAAACACTGTATTTAGTAAAACTTCAAAAAGTCTTTCATATTCCATATCTAAGTAATGAGAACTATCTGGAGAAAAAACAAAAAAACTTGAGGCCTGAAAAGAAGGTAAAATTGTGATTTGTATTAAAGTTCTTTGAAAAATCTATTATATTTTTTTCCATTTATGACCATAAGAATTGAGGACAAGTAAGAAATCCTGGGCCTACTTCCCCCTAGAAAATTCACCTGAGTTGTCTTTTTTTTTTTCTTTTTTTCATAAAATGTAGGCTGTCTTTAATTTTTGCTCTATTAGTAGTGATTGAAGATATTTAATAACAGCCAGGGTTTATTCAAGATGCAATTCTGCTTGAAACCAGAGTCTGAAGATCAAAGGACAGTAGACCTTAGGTCCTTATACCTTAGCTAATACAGTCTGTAGGTCTTGCATCTTCAGAAGAAATTACAAAACACATGACATTAGCAACATGGATGTCTCATGTTAACAAAGTTCAGCATAGAATATTTTCCATGGTTTGTTATACAGAGGAACTAAAGGATGGTGATCACTTGTTATCAGCTTATGATACTGAACTCTGTAGAAAAACCATAAGCATATCACAGAATCACACAGAATCACAGAATTCTAGGGTTGGAAGTGACCTTGAAGGATCATCTAGTCCAACCCCCCTGCCAGAGCAGGTTCACCTACAGTACATCACACAGGATATCTCTCTCTTGTTGACTTGTATTTGCCCAAAATATAGGTGAAACGCCTTTAATTGAATCTGTATTGTTATTTTTCTCTGGCTGAGATTATGTTAAGGAAGAAGGAACACATGAGATTATATCTTGGTTTGGGAAACAGCCATATGACTCTCACAGACAGGTATTTCTGTGTAGACTGTGCTCCACTGGTTTTAGGATGAGTCTGGTTAGATCTGTTCATTTGCTAGAGAAGATCTTCAGTAAACCTTTCAGGTAATAAAACACTTGTTCAAACTTCAAGTATTAAAAAGAGTGAGCTCCATGACTGGTCATTTTTTTTGTGCTGTATTTGTTGCAATCCACAACAAAGATTTATATTAGGCAAGAATAAAGATGAGAATAATGATAAAGAAGCTTCAGAGGAATGAGAACACAGTAGACAGTGATTATGGTCATGAAATATATTATGAACCTGTTCCCAAAAAAGATAGAAATTGTTTTAGATACTGGTTAAGGTTGTTTGGGTTTTTTTTCTTCATTCCAGTAAAGGTAACAAATATTTTCTTTTAGGATATCCTTTTCTATCTCTGAAAAAAAGAGCTTGTGAGGGAGATCTTGTTAAGAGTATACTTTTTATTTTCTACTAAACATGGAAAGACAAGTCCCATCTGCTGGTTATTATTGCTGGCTACCCAAAACAGAAATAAATGTATAAGAAAGTAATCTTGCTTCAGGTCAGTTAAGTCTTTAAAAGGCTTTCCAAGTTGACTTCCCTTACTAAAATATAATTATTATATGGTTGACAGAGCTCTGTTGTCAGTTTTCTCTTTTACTTTGTTTTTGAGAAGAAAGTGAAGAGAGAAGAATAAGAGCTGAGGCAGGACAGCAGACAAATGCATGGAAATTAAAGAAGGCAGCTTAAAATGAGTGAAAGATTTGGCTTTGGCTTTCTATGACACTGGAGTATAAAAATGAGTGAATGTACACTATTTGAGATGGTACAGTGGTAGTTCACAAAAATCCATTAAAGAACAAGATTTCATTTATTAGGTGTAGGTAGAAGGATTAGGTTAGAGGGTGAGAAAGTCTGTACCCCTAGGTGTTTAAAATATATTTTTTAGTGGGACTAGAAAAAAACAGCCTTTGTATCTCACAAAGCAGAGACCTAGGTCAAGGAATGTAGATGTGTAAGTTACTATATATAATGGCTCTTGAAAAAGATTTCAGATTTTTTTGTTTATTGGATTTCTTTCAGATAGCAATAAGGGTAATTTAAAGTAAAGTTCTTCGCAGCAGTGCCTGCTTGGATTTCCACTCATGAGAATCTGATCTTTTCTTCAGGCACAGCTGTTTATTCTCTCTTTCTGTAACCCCAGCATTTACTTTTGCAGGTACACAGCAATGTATTCACCTCTTCTGTACCTTTTGATTTAAAAGTGCTCTCTGTGTTTTGATAGAAAAAGACAAATAGATTTTTTTTTCACCATCTGGGAAATTCAAGAAATGCAACTTAATTTGATTTTTTTTCATGTGCTGCCTTCACTCCATGATCTTGAATTGGACTGTGCTCTATGAGTCATCTCTAAAGCACTTAATGTCACTAGTAATTTTCTGATATTTTAAGCATTCTTCACATGCAGTACTCCATTTTATCAAGTTAATAATTTTCACAGAGAAATCTTCAAGATTTTTCTTCACACTGGAGAGGATAAATGGCATAAAATTAGTTTATGAGTTCTCCATTGTGAGACATCCATTTAATTTTCAAGAGAAAGTCCTAGAAGCTGAGAAAGATGACTATCATAGGAATGATAGAGGGAACAAGGAATACATATCCAACATATATAAAATATTCCGTATATGGTAATGACATAAAGTTGTTGAGAAACATGCATGTCAGGTCAAGATAGTTCCTACAAGATAAGGAAAAAGAACAGGAAGATAATTTCTCTAGTAATGTCTTCTCTACTTGAGGATGTTGCACTGGTAAAAGCCATTATCCAAATGCCAACAAGACCTCATTCCCTGATGGAAGAGATAGAACACAACCTCTGATTTTTACCACATTTACTGCATTTCACTACATTTGGAATTTCAGACTCAGGAATCACATGTGAAATATTATCTTTAGTACAGAATAGATTCGAGCAAATAAGGATTTGAAATAGCAGTGTGTTTCATGAGAAGCTATGGCTGTATGATGGGCTCTGTTTTATTTTTGTGTGGACTTCTAGAGGGCAGATGCATTAGCCTAGGAGACTTGAAAGGCAGAAGTAGGTAGAAGGTAGAAGGTAGACAGGAAGCAGCATTCAGGCCTTGTGTGAAATGTATCATAAGTCATTCATAATTGCCACCAAAAACTTGAGATGAACATTGTTGTTATATGAGCTATTGCAGTTATTGCTCATCCAGTGTTCTTTTTCTCCTGTGTGGGGATATCTTTATCATTCTGGTAGAGGAAAAGTGTTGAGGATTCTCCTGCAAACATCTGCCAAATCTGTTGCTGCTGCATTGAGAGGAAAGTATCTCATTTTATCATTGTGTTCACAGGATAATCCATGCTGCATAAGGTCTCACTGGCAGACAGGTTTTCAGTCTTGATTTGGAAACTGTTCTGGAAGGAGAGTGTGAATTTGTGGCTTTTGACTGTATAAGGCTAGAAGCTGTTGGTCTGTGGAATGGATAAATCTGTGACCTTTTTAGTACAAGTTCCACTTGAGACTCCAGACAGCTTCAAGATGTCTCTTGACTAAATTTCCCAGAATATCTTCAGTTGGGTCAGGGGAAACAAGACAACGATCAGAGAGTGCTGAAAGGTCTGGTGAGGAGCAATGGAGACTGATAGTCTCCTGGCCTCTCTCTCAGGTGCTTGGTATACTATTTTTTTACTTGATGTTATTGTGAATGATAGCATGCTAGGCAGGTCTTCTGCAGAGGAAAACAAAGTGGGTTTATTAGGTGTTCATGATGCAAGATGCATTGAGGGCAGGTCAAATTATAGAAGAGTCTTTGCTGGGTGTATTACACCACTGGTAAAATAAGTGTGTTCAAGTGTACCTCAAGCTGGTCACAAATCAGGTATATGTGACTTAAATGTTCTTGAAGCCCTGCTGTATTGATCCAATGGAGTGAGTGTTCCAGCCTTGGACCCCTTCACTGAATAGACCAAGAGAGTAATTTAATACACTGGTGTAGACACAGCTGTATTTCCTATTATTTTAAATGTATCTTTATGTTTCTTTATGTTGCTATAAACCAGCAGTGAGCTGTTGAAAGATTATAAGAGTCTGATGACGTTTCCAGCACTCTGGTCTGCTTTCTGCAGGTGTATAATATCTCTGTAGGAGTGTGGTGGGTTTTCTGTGCTTAATCCTGCTGTTTCTAATAATTTTTCAGCCTGAAACCTGTGCAGTGTACAACAGTCCTTACACACAAAAAAATAAAATAAACCAGAATGCAGTGTTCAAGGATGCTCATAACACGGTATACTAATTTTACAAGCAAATGTACTTTGATGTCAAGGAAAAAAAAATGTTTTGGTTTAATTTGGTTGTAGTGAGATGTTGGAATAGGAATTTCTCTTGCTTTGAATTAGGTATTTCACAGGGGGATTTTTCTTGACTAATTAAGACAGCTACAGTACTTTCACATAAATTATTCAGCAATTAAGATGAAACTGTTACAAGATGCTGCTATCCTGGCCTAACTGTTACTCATGTAGATCTTTATAAAAGAGTACAATGGCAGCTATACACAGTGAGTTTTGTATGGTATGTTTCCTATTTAACCATATGATTCCATTCTGTAAACAGAATGCATTTTAAATTCACATTCTGTTTTGTTTTGGTTTTTTTTTAAATATATATTACTGCTTCATTAGAAAATCTATTTATTTAAATTAAATGGAAAGAAGTTTAGGAAATGGAATTCTTATTCAATTGCATTTCATAGTATTTGTTTAGTCTTATATCCAATGCTTTCTGTACTTATATTAATTTACACCCACTTTTTAATTTCTGTCTAGTCCTTGTGTTTCTCCATTTTTTCTATTCTGTTTTCAGAATGTTACTATCACTGCTTCCTGACCAGTATGTGATGTACTATTCTATCTATTTCACAAGCATTTTATACTAAAGAAAACAAACCATAACTTTATTAGTTTTGTGCAGTTCTGCACTTTGTGATGTTCTGGCACGATGATACAAGTTGTAATAGTTGTTATTTATTTGTATATAATATCATAACAGCTATGAATCTGGAGCTGAATTTTCTGCAGGTTGAATTCTGATTTCAACCCTGAATCTTAGGAAAGACATGGACCTGTTGGAGTGGCTTCAGAGGAAGGCCACCAAAATTATCAGAGGGCTGGTGCACATCTCCTGTGAAGAAAGGCTGAGAGAGTTGGGGTTGTTCAGTCTAGAGAAGAGAAGGCTCTGCGAAGGCCTTATTTCTGATTTTCAGTACCTAAAGGAGGCTTATAAGAAAGATGGGGATAAACTTTTTAGCAGGGTCTGTAGCAATAGGACAAGGGGTAATGGTTTTAAAATAAAAAAGGGTAAATTTAGACTAAATATAAGGAAGAAATTTTTTACAATGAGGGTGGTGAAACATTGGAACAGGTTGCCCAGAGAGGTGGCAGACACTTCGTCCCTGGAAACATTCAAGGTCAGGTTGAACAAGGCTCTGAGCAACCTGATCTAGCTGAAGATGTCCCTGGTCACTGTAGGGAGATTGGACTAAATGACCTGTAAAAGTCCCTTGTAACCAAAACTATTCTATGATTCTATGGTCTGTGAAATTCACCGTGGAAAACCGCTCCTAGCAACACCCATGTCTTTGATAATGCTATTTGAGATGCAAGATCTTATTTTAGCTTTTAGAGAGGCTCCTAGTTCTTATGTACTGGGAGGAATAACTGTTTCTCAGGTGTACTAAACAAAATATTTTCATTTAGATTGTGTTCTTATGAAATCATTCACTAGAACACCATACTAATCTGGATATTAGACATACAAAAATAAATTTCAGTAGGCTCAGTGTGTTTTTCTTTGATTTCCTTAAATATCTATTCTCTATGCCACTTGATGTAAGATAAAACTTACATTGCTAAATTTACCTACTGGTTATGTTAATGTAATTCCACTTTTTTTCATACAGTTTTGAGAGTGTAAGGGAGACAAGAACTTGAGCATCTACAGTAGATGCATTCACATTCTTTTGTTTCACTTGAGTCCTTCTCTTGCTCCCTGCTTTGGATATGAAACAATGATACTTTTAGCCTCAGGTCACTTTGTTATACCTTCATGAGGATTCCCTTTGAGACATGAATCCTCACAAGTTTTTGAATTGCCTGTATTAATCTTTCAGTACACTGCTAAACTTAATCTGTTGGATCCATGTTGTAGCCAGTAAAATATGTGTGCTACAGTTTTGAACTTTGTCTTATAAGCTAGTTGAAAGAGCTTGTCTCTTCTCTCAAATAGTTACAATAAAAAGAAATAGAATGGATTTTAAAAAATCACAAAATAAATTCTGAAGATATATAGTATATCTAGACAATGTGCTGATCAAATTATGTTATTCCATTGAAATCAAGGTAGTTTATGCATCAGAACAGAGTAACTAAATCAGTTTCCTGGAATTTCTTTCTTTGAGGTACATTATATCTTCATTTAAATATCTACATTCTCTTTTTAGAAGTCTTATCTAGGCAGAATTTGGAGATTTTGGACACCTGTCAGAGATTTCCACATATCCAGAGACATGGCTCTTTCGATGCTTCGAGACAGCTGTGTGCATGTTGTAACTATGGTTTATCCATGCACAGTGAATCTAGCTGATTGAAGACATGCACAGATACATGGTTTAGCACATATTAGGGAAATGGGAGCCCTAGCTTTTCTTTAGTGAGACCAAATAACATTTATCACTTGAACCTTCCATCTAAAGAAGCAGCCCTAACTAAACTAAGCTAAACTAAACTAAGGTAAGATAAACGAAACTCAAAAAGTTAAACAGGCAGAGACATTTTAAAATATACACTCGAGTCTTGATATTGCTGACATGAAAATAAATTTTGGACTTCAATTGATTGTTTGTGTGCAATGAATCAACTTGAGGATAACTAAAACATGCTTGGGTATAGAAAGAAGAAAATTACATACTTGGTAAGTCTGGTGCAGAAAAGCAATGAACGCTTGAACACTTTTAGTACAAATTCAACAGTGCCAGTATGTTATTCCACATTTTGCTGGCAAGATGCTGCAGAGGTGGGCATCTGACAGGGCAGGGCCCAGGAGCTAGGGCCCATCCTGCCATCCCAGCCAGGAGCAAGGCAGCTGGGGGGCACCAGGGGCAGCCCCATGCCTGGGTATTGAACATCTCCCTGGGTATGGGCTGAGGTTGGGTTGGGATGTACACTCATGGGCTTGGTGTGACCCATGGTCAGGCAGGGAAGGGCTGTGATCACTTAAGTAGCTGTGGATTCCCTTTTCTCTTTTCTGGCTTGATATTAAAACACGTATATTCCTTTTTATTTGACTGGCATCTTGGTCCTAAAAATGCATTTTATACCTTTTTTTTTTCCTCCACTGTGTTTTAAACTTCCTTTCTCTTTGTAAACTTTGTTCTATTGTGGAAGAAACTTCTAAAGCACCTGGCATGTAAAGTCAATAGATTTTGTTCTTCTTACTGCTTTATTTTTTGTGTTACCTTGTATCCAACACGAGAATTTAGCCAGAACTCTGAAGCCATCTTTAGGAAACTGTATTTTCTTCCAATTTTCCTTAACATGAAGTAGTCAAAATGTATTCCAGAATTTAGCACTTTCTTTTAAACATAAAATTGGTGATTGTAAGGAGTAAGGATTATTATTCTAAATGTAGGTATTGTTTAAAAGGTACTATATGTATACTAAAATTAATGAGAAAATGAATGAAAACTTTGTTAAGGATGCACTCTCATGTTTCTACATCCTCAAGTAGTAACAGGCACAGCAGGCACTGCAAACTATAAAGGGATGAAGTGACAAAATGATGGTATACTTCTGTTAAATATCCAACAGAAATCACAATATGTCATGTATGTCACTTAAAGACAAAAGGATCAATATTTCTTTGTAAATTCCTTCTGAAATCACTACCAAGTGTTTCATTGCCTTTAGAAATGTATGAGTTGTGAGGATTTTACTGTATTCTTTAAAAAGCCTTTTGTTCCGCAGAGTGATAGTTTTGTCTTCTGTATAGAAATTGCTGACATTTTTGAATTAATCTCACTAAAATATGTGGGCATCTATTTGGCAAATTGAATGTGTAAATCCAAAAAATAGAATTTCATTTTCTCATATACACAAATGAGAAGTAAATCTTAAAAAGTTCTGCTATTAACCGTTGTCCAAAAAATTATTGAAAACTAGTCTTTAGATTATAGTGATGGATTAATAATCATAAAAGAAAGTAAATATCAGAAAAGCAGGTATTCAATTTGACAAAAAGTTAATGATATTAGCTCCCACAAAGAAAGTTAATCAACAGTTACTATAATTTTAAATTATTGGGATGCACATCCTTTGAAAATGGAATTGTGATTCTCTACAACTTTGTATCTTGTGTTGATATTTTAATGGTTGAAGGTGACATAGAATAATCAGACCAACTGGGTGTGTCATAAGTATAGAATGAATGCTTATGTATTTATTCTTAGTCTCCACAGACCAGCATAACAAGTTCTATAAAACTGTGAAACTTCCTAAATTAGTTTGACATTTTACATTGCAACCCTAGGAGAAAAATCCCAGTTCAGTAACTGCAGAAAGCATCTTGTGAATATGAATTTACTATTTCCTGACAGATGTTCTGTAGGGATGTTCATAAATACAAATAATGAATACCAGGCTGCATAGATAATATGCTAGTCACATCAGTTTAAAGCCAAATTATCACTGGGTGATCAAAAACTTTTCCTATGGTAAGTACTAAAACAGCTGGATGAAAGAGGTATGGAAATATAACCTGTAATGGCTGATGATGGATGGATAGCAATAAAGTAATAGACAACTAAGGGAAATAAGATTCAAGATACTTGATTTTATTTTTAGATGTCATTTTTCCCTTTACTAAAAAGGAAGCATAACACAGAAAGAAATATAAAGGGTGGGAGGATACCAATAAAAAAGTCATTGCAGACTCAGAGACCTGCAAAATTGAATAACATTCTTAGTTTGATTTCTGGCATGGTCAGGCAGCAGTTGAGAACTGGGGAGGGAAGACCTACAGGAAAAAAGGATTGACCCATAGAGTCTGGAAGGCTCTATTGAAAAAATAGTTTGCAGAAATAAGTAACAAACACAGGTCTGTGCTAACTTTTCATTTATTGTCACAGGTGGCATACACTTGCGTACTTTTTCTTGATACCACAGATATTCTGTCAGAAAATACCACTGTCACATCCCTGAAATTTCTGCTCATTAGTGTATCTTTTTTTCCACTCCCAGCCTCCTGGCAAAAGCTGTGGATGTAAAGTCATCCTGATATGAATTTGAGTGTCAGGACCTTTGTATATCCTTGCTCTCAAGTTACAGTTTGTGTTGATATTGCCCCAAACAGAGTGACTTTTACTGTCAAATGCTGAGTAGAAGTGCTGTCAGAAAGTTACAGACCTGGCAATGAATCTTGATTTCAGTAATATTCTTTGAAGTTCACTCTTTCCTCCATATGAATAGGTGACAAATAGCACATGAAGGTGCTTTTTTCTTTTCTTGGTGCTACACATTATGAGTAAGACCACTCAATCATTTAAATGTTAAAAAATATTTTTTGAGAAAGTATTGATTGTAAAATTAATTATTTTTTTTAGAAAGTATTAAATAAACTCAGATAAAAGCTTATCACAGAATCACAGA